>NMRB01000865.1:1850-61041 GCA_002633025.1 Notospermus geniculatus
GAAGACCCCGATTGGGGTCGAAAATCTGCGAAATGTTCAGAGACGACTTTCCGATTTATTGTATACTGTATTTCAGGAGATGGTTGGTACCACAAATATCGCCTGCTGCAAGGGCGTCTTTTAGCGTGTGACGTTAGACCGATAGAGTTACGGTGTGCATGTATATTAAACTTTGAAATTTCTCTTTTCTTTTCCACTTCTTCGTAGATGCGAAGTGGAAATTTAAAAATTCAAGATGCACCATAACCCTCTCGGTCTTACATGATATGCTAAAAGACGCATGACTGGCGGCAGCGACATTTGTGGTATCAACCATCTCCAGAAATACATTAGTCCTGGAAATGAAGGTGGATTTCGTATTTCGTACTTCAGATGTTTCGTCTGTTTGCGAAACCTCACTATTCTCACACATTCGGAATCGAACGACAACAAACTGCTCAATCTGCCCTCAAAACGTCAGCTGGAGAGAATCAAAAAAGATGGCCGCTGGTGGTTGTAGGCCTACTGCTGTTAATCTGTTTGAGTCCATTATAGAATTGCGCGCATGCTCAACCTGACTGATGAGCAGGAAACATCACAAGAATACACTGTCTAGTGGTCCTATCGTTCGACAAGAGCTATTAGGGAGGTTTAGGAATCAAACGATAAACGTTAACGTTAACGACAACGTTATATTTGTACCGAAAATGCAATATAAACTCTGGGGAATGTATAGTCTGAAAAATAACGTTGTCGTAAAGTTTACGTTTATCGTTTTATTTCTAAACCTCCCTATTGTTTGTTACTTCACATACGGTAATCCTGATTGGTTGCTTTGCAGTAACAGGCATCATGATTGGTTCCTTCGTAAAAAACAACCATCCTGATTGGTGCCTTCACAGCGTCATATAAGGAAGCTTGAATTGGTTCATTTGTTTTAATGGTTGCATCACATTTTCAATGCTTATGTCATCAAGCAAAACACAAATTTCGATCCTTCTTGCTGTTACAGTGGTGAGTCGTCTTCAGGGCGGATTCAATCCATTTTTCGAGGGGGATATCATTTTGGACAGCGAGCAGTCCGAGAAGGTGAACAAGGGAAGAAGGCGACGGAACCGTCGACCAAGAATCAGACGGGCAACAACCAAACAGAAAAAGCGACTTTGGCCCAAGGCGATGGTACCATACACCATCGACCCTCAACTCCGTGAGTCCTCCCCCTTCTTTATTGATGGGTACTCTTAGGCATTCATCAAAGAGATGGAAATGGAAAGCTCTTAGGGGCCGTCTCAAAATTACATTAATGCCAAAAAAGACGAAGTGACTTCATCTTTTCCCTAACCCCCTCCCCCTTGAAAAGATGAGGTGGACACTTGACATTGGCTTCATCCATGGGAAGATGATAAAGAAAAACATATGGAGACACTAGTAAACAAAGAAAGCAATATTTATTTAGGGTAAAATCTATTCTCCTGTAAAAAAGAGTGATGCCAATTTTTTCAAAAAAGATGAAGTGGGCTTCCCCAAAATGAAAACCCCCTCCCCCCCAGACGAAGTCACTTCGTCTTTTTTGGCATCAAAACAATTTTGAGACGGCCCCTTACTTTTCTCTTGCAGCCGAGAAGACAAAGGAAGGGATAAAACAAGTCATCCAGCACTATGAAAGATTCACCTGTCTCCGGTTCCGACCGCGGAAAGAGTCCGACAAAGACTACATCCGATATTCCTTCCAACCTGGGTCAGTAGCCATTCCTTCTCAGCATTTTGGAGATTGTTTGGATGATTCCTCTGATTTGAACTCTCTGTGATCATGAGCAATGTACACTGGTGGACTGAAATATTAGGACAGGGGCCAGTTTGAAGTTGTTTGGTGTAAGTTTCTGCCTGTTAATGAATGTAATGAACTCAACTTGTGGGAAGGGTCCTTCTTTCCCCTTGCTACAATTTCAGTGAATTACATCAGTGGCAATTATGCAATGAGGTTAATGACAATATGGCAGTTCTCGCCCTTGTTCATCAAAGGCATTTACAAGCAAATACTCGTTTTTCTTCATTTTTTCTTAAGAATAAAGCTTTTAATTACTCACGGTTGATGATACACTTTGTGTTACTTGTGTTACATAACATGTCTGACCAGTTACGTCATAAAAAGACATGTGTTTAAATCACTTGAAATTAACAACAATCCACATTGGAAGTGCAGAAATGAAAGTTAAAACATGATCAAAAATGTGTTCTAGACTTTATTCAAGCCCAAACATTTCGGGCCATATTAAAAAAGGGCGTTTAAGACTTTAGACGCGTGTAACTTCGTCAAATGCATGGGGGAAGTGTGTGCATTTAGTGAGGTTATACACGCGTCTAAGCCTTAATCGCGCGATGATCACCCTTTTTGAATACGGCCCACAGTCTTCTTCTGATTCTGAACAGGCAGAAACTTGCATCAAACTTCAAACTGGCCACTGTCCTATTTCTGTCCACCAGTGTAGTAAGCGTGCAGGTGTTGTAAGAGGTGTCCACGCAAACCAGATCTTTGTTGAGACTCGTTGCTAAGAATCCCTCTTGGTTAGCCTACTCTTATTTTTCTGTCCTTCCCCACAGCTGCTGGTCGTACATTGGCCGACAAGGAGGACCTCAGAGACTCGTCCTTGGTTCAGGCTGTGAGAAGTTTGGGACCATTGTACACGAAACGGGCCATGCCCTTGGGCTCTGGCATGAACAGGTAGTCTATCACGTTGATTTCTTTGGTATCCGGGCGCCATAGAGCGAGCCTATCGGTAGCCAATATAGAGCCCTGTTATAGTCCTTTGTTTGCTCAGCAACAGTGGCGCAAACGAACCGACGCAAAAGACACTTTCAGGACGATGAGGTGACTAACCATTTTGAACGAACTGTAGCTAAACGTGCGTGTATCTGTCAGCAATCAGCTGTCAATGTAATTGTACCCGGATTTTCCAATTTGTTTTCTTTTTTAGAGTCGAACTGATCGTGACAAATACGTAAAAGTAAATAAAGAGAACATATCACCAAGTTTCCGCAAAGATTTTGGTGTCATAGGCAAAAGGTCTTCGTCACCGAGGGGCTATCCGTATGATTATGAGAGTGTTATGCATTACGGGGAGAAATACTTCACCGTGAATGGGAGACCGACCTTAGAGGTAAAATACATGTAGTACAGAATTTCAGTTGAAAGGTATCCCGAAGTTGTGCCATATTTTGGCAGCTTTGATGGCGCTCGTAAATCTATAGCCTCACGCAGCCAGCCGTTTCGTTCCGCAGGGCGGCTTTCCATTGGAGCGTTTCCGTGCGCGGAAACGCTCGAAAGCATTGTTTAAAAAACAATGCTTTCGTGCGTTTCTGCGCACGGATTTCTAAACCTCCCTATTGAACCGCGCTGAACCGCCGTCAGAACCGTCCTCGTGTGAAGGCCACCGGCCACTTGTGCGTTTTACGCTCCGTCATGCGCTTTTTCCCATTATTTGGAAGCAGAGCGGCGGAAAATAACAAAAGACGTAACGCATGACGCAGCGCAAAACGCACAAGTGGCCCGAGACCTTAAAGGCCCGAACCCACTGACGCGTTTTCACGCAGCGGAAAAACGCTGCGGCAGAAAATGCTTTGTTAAAAGGCAGCGGACCGAGAATATAACAAAGAATTTGCCGGGCGGTGATGAAACCGCGGCGGCAAGACGCGTCAGTGGGTTCAGGCCTTAAGGCCTGCTTTTCACGCTGCGTGATGCGTCAATCTTTTGTTATTTTCCGCCGCTCTGCTTCCAAACAATGGGCGAAGCGTCAAAACGCGGCGTGAAACGCTCATGTGGAAACGGGTCTTTAAAGGCCCGTTTCCACAGAAGCGGTAGCGTGAGCGTTTTGACGCTTCGCCCATTGTTTGGAAGCAGAGCGGCGGAAAATAACAAAAGATTTGACGCATCACGCAGCGTGAAACGCGTCTGTGGAAACGAGCCTTTAGGCCCGAACCCACTGACGCGTTTTCACGCAGCGGGAAAACGCAGCGGCAGAAAATGCTTTGTTAAAAGGCAGCGGACCGAGAATATAACAAAGAATTTGTCGAGCGGTGATGAAACCGCGGCGGGAAAACGCGACAGTGGGTTCAGGCCTAAAGGCCCGAACCCACTGACGCGTTTTCCCGCAGCGGGAAAACGCAGCGGCAGAAAATGCTTTGTTAAAAGGCAACGGACCGAGAATATAACAATGAATTTGTTGGGCAGTGATGAAACCGCGGCGGGAAAACGCGACAGTGGGTTCGGGCCTTTAGGCCTGCTTTCCATAAAGGCCTGAACCCACTGTCGCGTTTTTCCGCCGCGGTTTCATCACTGCCCGACAAATTCTTTGTTATATTCTCGGTTCGCTGCCTTTTAACAAAGCATTTTCTGCCGGTGCGTTTTCCCGCTGCGGGAAAACGCGTCAGTGGGTTCGGGCCTTTAGAGCGTTTTCGTGCGCGCAAACGCTCAGAAGCATTGTTTGTTTCCGCGTCGTTGGTCACCGCGCGGAAAAATACAATGCTTTTCAAGCGTTTTCGCGCACGGAAACGCTCCATGGAAAGCCGCCCTTGCGCGATTCAGCGGCTGGGTGATCGTAAATCCCGCCTCGTTTGTTGCATGCGCCACTGTTCATGAGAGTTGAGTTGAAGACGGATCCAAGGTGGATTTGAGAAATGACGGACAACGAGTCCCTGGAAAATGCGTCGGGAATGAATAATCCCGTCGGAAAAGTCGCGTCAAGGGTGATACTCGTCGAACGTTTTACAACGGTGAAGACGAAAAATACCGGTATTCTTTATTGTTTTAGGTGATAGGAATAGGCAAAACTCTTGGTCTAAAGATTGGACAGCGGGATGGTTTGAGTGCCCTCGATGCAGCCCAACTCAGTGATATGTACCGATGTCAGACAAAAAATAAAAGAGGTTTGGTGAACAGATACTTATCTAATGTTGTCACAGCACGTTCAGGGTTTTCGCCAAGTCATCGAAACGCCAAACCGAACGTCGGGTTTTCCTTTTCGTCGGGTGCTCTCTAAATGGGATTGGCGTTGGCGTTGGCGTTGGCGTTTCGGGGGCTTTGCGAAAATTCTCTATTTGGTGCTTGCTGTCCCGCCGGACCGTCGTCACATGTAGGATCTTGTACCATTGCCGGCTGGGGGATGGATTGAAAGAGGTTCTGATGATCTGAGGTCGATTTCAAGCCCTTTCGCTCCCTGCCCTGATCTCTTATCTGCACTAAAGGTTCTGTCCCCGGTTCTGTCGCTGCCATGGGTAGTCAGATCACCTCTCTAACACAGCATCACAATTCAACGATCTATAATTTGAGATGCCATGATGTATGGTTTCTTGTTCCGCGAAGTAAAACGTCCCTCCATCTGTTTTCAGTCTGCGACTCAACCTGGGTACGATATAAAACCAGCTGTTATAAGTTCTTCAGGCGGCCACCGAAACAGTTTGGGGGAGCAAAGGCATTTTGTAAGGAGAGGAATTCAGAATTGTTAAGCATTGATGACAAGGGTGAAGACAGCTTTCTTAAAAGGTGTGTATTGGTGCAGGCGCGGATCCAAGGGGGGGGGGCACACCCGGCCCGTGCCCCTCTATTTTGTGGAAAATCTTTAAAATTGACCCGGAAATTTCGAAATTTTGAAAAGATGTTAAAATTTGACCGAGGTTTTCCACGATGTGCGCTGACTGCGCCCCCTCTTTCCCATGATTCTGGATCCGCCCCTGTGGTGTGTCACTGGTCGAGTGCGGTGGGCTGAGGGTACAATTCACCTGCCCCAAAACGGCGTTGGGACATGTTGCGACTTAGTGATTTCTGCCATCACCGTGTTATCTTCGCCATTTCATCACAACAGTTAGGCCTACTGTAGCGCACATTTGCGACAAAACTCAATGCGTTAGGCAGGGGTGTCTGTTAAAATCGACTGACCTGGCTGAATGACGAGTCGACAGCGTTGGGTCAGTCGACTTTAAAAACACCCCTAACGCATTGAGTTTTGTCGCAAATGTGCGCTAGGCTTTACCCTACCAATTTTTTCCGGCCCTTTCCTTTTTTAGATACCTCAATGAGCACAGATCAGACACTGACGTCTGGAGAACGGCCGGTCGGAAGGACAGTTATTACGGTTGGATCTGGCACAACACAGACGACAGATCTCATAAAAAAATGTATTACCAGAACTGGTCAGACAAGGAACCCAAAGACAGAACCACACTTGTCCTGAAGAAGGATAGTAAGGGACGCTATAAGTGGAGCACAGATTGGGCGGGGTCCTACAAACAATTTCCAGCGTATAGTTATGGTTTTATTTGTGAAAGGGACCAATCAGGTATGAAAACCCGATTATGTAATGCCACGATTCCAGTAGGCCTAGTTTCTTTATTGTCCACCGGCGAGGTCCTGGGTTCGAATCTCACTGGGCGTGAGACTTTGGGCAAGTCTCTTTGCCTCACTGGCATCTCTCTACCCAGGTGTATAAATGGGTACCGGTCGGAAATGCTCGGATTAGCGCTGAATGAGCAGCTCATCTAGAGTTCTACTGAAAGGTTTCAGGATAGACTGGGGTTAAAGTGTAAAGTCGGATGACACCTCTACCGTTGTTGATATCAGACTATAAACCGAACTTTTTTAATGTTCAAACAACACATGGGAATCCGCTGTGCCAAGACTGCGTCGAGTGTGACCTGAAAGTCTGTGAGCATAAATATTGGGACTTCCCCATCAAAATTCATCTAGTACCGACATCTCTTTTCAGCAAAAGGATGCCTCCACAGTCGTTTCCGAGATGGTCGGGACTACCGAGGGGAGATAAACTACTCTGAAAAGGGCCTAGTTTGCCAAAAATGGACGTCTCAGTGGCCTCACCAACATACTACTCTGGATGAGAATCCACATAGGAATGTACAGAATGGATTAGGGTATCACAACTTTTGTCGGAATCCTGATGGAAGAAAAGCCAAACCTTGGTGTTACGTCACAAAACTGAAGACAATTTGGCAGTACTGTGATGTCAATCTTTGCAAACCATAGGCATCAATCAACCTGATCAGGGAAGCATTCAGATCCTGCTTCACATGGATGGGTCATCCCTCATTTTCTGGACCAGGCCCAGATGACTGTAAACTCCACTGTGACACTTGATAAATAATAGCAAGAATATATAAGTACCAAGAATGTACAACTTAGTAATCAATCAAACGGATGGGCATTAAGTTACTTTTTCTGATAATAGAGGGCGTACAGTAATTATAGGCCTAATTAAATAACCAATGTTTAGATTTAACGGTTGTTGACTGAATTGTATTACAGTCAACGTCGCATATAACGTACTGATTGGGACCTGCAATTTTTGTCCGTTATATGCAAAGTCTGTTATATGCATATGGCCAATGCATTGTAAAACGGGTCCGGGGCTTCCAATTTCAGTACGTTATAGGCGATTGTCCGGTATATGCAAGGCTGTTATATGCGACGTTGACTGTATTTAGAATATCGGCAATATTCTTATGTAAAGTTACAGACATATTACTGGCGTACAAAATTTTTTTGATTTTGGTGAAACCATGGATTTGTTGTTTAGGTCAGAGTGCCCGACCCTGAGATCAAGTACGATATCAATTTGTCGAAAATATGGTCCATTCAAAAGTACTCTGTAGCTCGGTTATTTCTGAGTGCATATAACTATGGGAGGTGTCAATTTGTTCGTAATGATCTTCTCTACACAATAATCCTTCACAAATTAAGATCCCTTCAGTTACAGGTTCACCAAAGGCAAATTAGTAAACTCACTTTTGGCACACATTTTGAGTTGTACATTCTTGGTACTTATATATTCTTGATAATAGGCCTACACACATGAATTGTTTTGTGTCATCTATTTGTTAGCAGCAATTGATCCTGTAACAAAGTACAATGTACATGTACTGATTGCACTCTACATAATTTGTAATAAAATGGAAAAGTAAATAATGTGTACATTGAAAATTCCATTTATCATGTTTATTAAAGTGTTTCAAGTTCATTTTCTACAAATGACAGAAACAATGGATTGGAAAGTATCACACTGCAACAATATCCATAGCAACAAGTTGATTTCACAGTTATGCATGCTTCTGTGGTCAAAGGAGCTGATGAACTGCATCTGTGCTCTCCAAATCCACTTTATTCATCTGCAATATTATCTTGTAACATTCCATGAGTGTTTAGAGCAGGGTCAAGACCTGACAGAGTGATTTACCAGTCCAAAACCACTATTGTGTGTGGGCATCCGATCAGTCCTTCCACTGTGGTGTTAGTCCTCCGTTGTCTGTTTTTCCCTGATGAGGTCATTGGCTATCTCCTCCTCCCTGGCATGTCTGTGGAGTTCCGTTGAACAAGTTTATTCCTCACGCTGGCACTGACCATGGAGGTATAAAATAAGATACCTCCATGCACTGACACATGTCAATGCAAGATGTTCTTTCACCTGGCAAGGGTAATGGAACTTTCTAGCTCTTTATAATGTTTCTTCCCTCTGGCTAAATGCATTCTGATTACATCCTGTAAACAAAGAAAACAAACACTGTACAGTGGAACCCCGGTCGACGACCACCCCTATAACGCGACCACCCCGGAAAGACGACCAGTTTTCAATTGTCCCGATTGTTTTTCTCTTTATTTCCCTTTGGAGAGTTTCACTAACGCGACCACCCCGCTATCCAGACCGCGACCACAGCTTTGGCTGTCCCAAGTGGCAATTAGCACCTCGGTAACACGACCACCAGCAACCTAATTAGTGGTCTGATTATCAAACAAAGGCGAGTCAGCAGTGTGTGTGTTCCAAACAGGACCAATTAACACATGACATAAGCCATGTGCATGACGGTTTGGGGTCAGCGATCATAAAAGGCAGGCCTAAGCATGAGATGGGCGCAATATTTAGGCCTACAAGGAATTCACCATTTCCACACCTGCCAGTCGTCCATCCTAGTCGTCACAGTGTCAGTGGCCTATCTGCTTACTAGTATCAGGCCAGGCTGGAGGTGGTCTAGTCTGGTTTATTAAACGAAACATGGATAAAAAAGAAAATATGACACTCAGTTTACTTCGGTCTGGATCGGCACTCATCGGGCCGATTTCGGTAAGGCGACCACCCCGCTAACGCGACCACTTTGGGTCTGTCCCGTGGGTGGTCATGTTACCGGGGTTCCACTGTAATCATATTCCATAATATCTTTCAAATGTATGCCATCCCTCATTTTGTTTATCAATGGTGAATTTGTTAAAGTGTCCTGTCATGACTTCAAAAACGCCCATTTCACAGAGAGATTTCAATGCAAGTGAATATCTAGACCAAGCAAACTACATGTACCTCATCTTTCTGGTGCTTGTTCATCTTGAAGTCATGACGGACAAAATCTCTCAGTTCCCTCCTGGACTCTTGATTGTCAACCTGCTGTATACACCTCATCATCTGGCGATAGAGCTTGAGAACTTCTTGACGCAGGATGAACTGGAGTGAAAAAGAAAAGGCAGGGGGTAACGACAAATGATCATGATGTGGCTGGGTGAGTGGGGCTTGGCAAGGCTTGGGGGNAACCTGCTTCAAAGTCATCGCGTTTGGAATCTTGGAAGCCATGTTAGCAGAAATGTATCTCCACCACCCTGAAGAGTTCAGCCTCAAACCAGGTAGGCTATTGCTGTACATTAGATGTACATAGACACCTGCAGTAAGCTTACTGGAAGCGAGAGTGATCCGATAGAGGGCGGATCAAGTCTCCGCAGGTGTCGCATGTTGTTTATTTTCCTGCTGCTAAAAGCACGTTTTCCGGAAGAATGAATCATCATTTAGAATAGTCTGCAACAGATTTCCATTCTCCAAAGTATTCTCATTTCCGAAAACTGTGATTTTACGACGTGGAGACCCTGAGTTGGTGAGAAGAATGATGATAGACGTCGACATTGTTGAAGAAGCAAGGCTCGGATCTGATCTGTTGCATGCTGCTGTCTTAGCTGCTCATCATCATCCCATGCCATGCCATGCCATGCCATGATGCAATGCATGAATGATAGGGCCTCCTACCCATCCCATGCTCATGATCTCATTATCTGTGTTCATTTCA
Source organism: Notospermus geniculatus (assembly GCA_002633025.1). Taxonomy (NCBI): domain Eukaryota; kingdom Metazoa; phylum Nemertea; class Pilidiophora; order Heteronemertea; family Lineidae; genus Notospermus; species Notospermus geniculatus. The sequence continues at coordinate 11,934 of NMRB01000865.1, forward strand.
TTTTCACTTTAGGCCTAAATATCACAAATCATGAAATCATGATCATATCCCATTGTTGCATGTTCCAGTGTCTCGTCATCCCATTTAGGCCTAGGCCTAGGCCTATGCTATGCGTTAAAAGCTAGTAGGCCTATATTATTTTAGTGGGTGGAAGTTAGGCATGTAGGGGTTAGGGTTAGGATTACATCATCCTCGAAAGGTTATGGCAATATGGGTGGGGTAAGCCATATATTTGTTTTTGGAAGTCCACTAAATTGCAATTAACAGATTCTGGCGATGGTCTATGTTATAAAGTGCCAACCGTGCCATGATGATCATGATGCAATTGCCAATGATACCTGTCCCATGCTCATGATCTCATCATCTCATGATCTGACTGTGTTCATTTCACTTTGTCTGGAAAATATCACAAATCATGAAATCATATCATATCAGATAGGATAGGCCTATATGAAAAAAAAAATATATGTATAATTGGCCACATAGGGTGGGTGGTCTATCACAAATCATCATCAAAACCATGCATGGTCTATTCTAGTGTCAACTTCTCAGGTAGCCGCAGGTGGGATGAGGCCTACATGTAGCTAGCCTACATGTACCATCATACCAGCCTAGGCCTAGTAGTAGGCGATCTGTCATCATGAATATAGGCCAAGCCCCATGAGCACAAGCTTACATAAATCAGAGGAAAATGAACCCATTGTTATTGTATAGGCCCCTAAAATGCAATTTTATTTTGCAGGTTCTCAAAAATATTTGTCGTTGGTCATCAGGATGACATTGATTTGATGTGAACTTTTGAGTATAATTGGATGAAGACTAGCATGAGACAGACAAGTTCAACTGAGTTGTTTCAAGTGATGGATTACATCTGATGGGCGAATGCTGAGTCAAAGAATGCCAGTGTTGGTTTTGGTCGTTTCAAGCCAAAATTACCGGTACTGAAAAAAATGTGCTAAATATAAGAAGAAAGGATCAGTGTTGTGGGCCAAATGGATGACAATATATGATAATATCTGGTGTGATAATCTTCAATGTTGACAGCTGGGGGAGTGGCCTTATTTCTGGGGACTTGGGCCTCCCTTTACCTGTTTGATGTTTTCTTAAAGGTGAGTTTTGCTAATCCTACAGTTCAAGCTGGTAGATATCAATCATGATGCACAATGTAATGAATCCAGCGAGGAACACATTGTGGACAGCTTCTTTAAGATATTGACCTGTGTGCCTGTGGCTTTTACTGTGTGTGTGTCTTAAGATCTTAAAGATAATGTACCACGGGTATTTTTGCGGGCCACGAAAATCATTGTTTATTTACATTTTGTTTGTTTATGTCTAGTCTTTGTTTGTCTTATGAGTAATTTGTTGGTGGCATGGCCCTCTAGAAATTCTTTTGATTGAAAGTATTCAATTTGGTGGGTTGGCATGTCCCATAAGTCCAAAATAACATAATGTAAACATCCATGTTTACATGGTTTACAAACATTGAATGTAAACAATGAAGTTCGTGATACATACATTATCTTTAAAGTGAAGTGATCTCCGACATCATTTCATAGATTTGATTTCCATTGAAAGTGATCGCTGGTTTTGGACTAGTTTCAATTTCTGTTGTTTTTCAATTCCAGACCAATGATAAGGTTTCCCGTGGATACACCTACTTCCTTCAACGATGTGGCATTACAGTGTCTATTGGTCAAGTGAGGTGGTACACCACCTCCATGAATCGGCTCTTTCTTCGCCTTGGCCAGATCAAACCAAGATTCCTGCGATGGTGGTTCACAGTGGGGGTGCTGTTTGGTCTGATAGCTATGTTTTTGGCAGTCTTCCTTCTTTCTCTTATGATCTTCAACACATTTCGGAGGGAGCAGCATGTCGAGCAGCAAGTTCTCACTCCGGTGGTGAGTTTTCTGTTCGGATAAAGGCTCAATGATAAAGGAGGCTGAACCGCAGTTCTAATATCACTCGGTCACATACTGTGATTTATACATTATCCTAGCCATCGTACTGTTCTATCAAGAGATACACAATGCCTTAACCCAATAGAGCCCATGCCGCCATAAACTGCCCTGCAGTGAGCCGCCTAGAAGACCACGCCCACTTTTTGACAAACACCCCATCACATCTGATGTAGAAATCAAAATCATCAATTACCGGTACTGGCGGGAGCACCACAAACTGCCATACCGCCAGATGCCAATAACCGCCATAAACCACTTTGATTCATACATCTTTCGATTCAACATAATGTAGTGGGATTTTGTGACGGTTCAGAGCAGTGTAAGCTACAGATGGAAAGTGTAAAAAAAATAGGCGGCTTTATTGGGTTAAGTAACATGTTAACAAGTCGTAGCCCCAAGAGTCATCTCTTGACAGCTGGAACCTCTTAGGCACTTGGATGAGGACAGGCGAGGCAGTGGAGGGAGAGAATCACTGAAGTTTCATGCTGATAGTGGGGTTCAACTGCTGCAATGTCGGAGCCCTGAGCCACTGCCCTAAGCCTCCATTGCTATTCTTCTTCATAATCATTCCTGCTGTTTTCAGATGCCTGGTGTGAATCTTCCGATGAGCCAGGTCGGTTATTATCTTCTTACTCTTCTGGTATGTGGAATCCTTCATGAGGTCGGACATGCACTGGCTGCTGTCAGGTATGTGAGACATTGAGCATTCCAAGTGTGCAGTGTAAGGGAGGATCCCCTTCAGTATATAAGACTTGTACGGTAATTCAGTTGTTCTGACTTCAGTTGTTCGTGTTCATAAGATGTACTGAAACCTCTGTGAACAGTGCAGTAGCAGTTGCACCATCCAAGGACCAAGTGACGCCGAATGGGTGAATGTCGTCCTGGGTGACCCTAAACAGGGGTGGATACAGAGGGGGTGTTCTGGGGGTTGGAGCCCCCCGTCAGCGACCAAAGATAACACTTTTTTTCTCTAAACATCAAATATCTCGCTTGTGGCGTAGCGCCTGCCCGTGTCTTTGATGTAATCATGGTGATACAGTCGTTGCATCGATGATTCGACGAAATTCTCGTCCCCTGCATGGGAAAACTGTTGCCTTACTATTACTGGTAGGCCTGCTGCATTGTGTATGCTTGCACTATTTCGAAATGTGGCTGGTACTAGAACAGGAAGATCACACTGTTCAAAAAAATGTTTGTATAAGACTTTCTCAACCTCAGATGCCAGGAAATCATGTCTCAGAGCTTCTAATTTTCAAAATTTTACTGGGGGAGGCCCCCCAGACCCCCCGCCAATTCGGCCCCGATGAGGCACGCGGCGAAGGGAAGGCACAAGAGAGTCCTGGTGCCTCTACCTTTGAACCCACCCCTCGAGAAAATCCTGGATCCGCCCCTGCTAAATGTCACCCACGACAAAACTGGGTGACCCTAAACGTCCCCCAGAACAAGGCTGGGTGACGTTTAGACCCTAGACATAGCCCAGTTTGAAAATCGCGCCAGTTTTGTCCTGTGTGACATTTAGGGTCACCCAGGACGACATTCACCCATTCGGCCCAAGTGACATGAATTTGTTATTTCAATTTCAGGGAACAAGTCCGTGTGAATGGCTTTGGAATATTCTTCCTTGCCCTCTACCCTGGTGCATTTGTTGATCTGTATACAGAGCATTTACAGGTTATATCTCCAATCAGACAGCTGCGGATATACTGTGCCGGTGTCTGGCATAATTTTATCATAGTACTCCTTGCGATAGCTGTCTTGGGTGCACTTCCATGGCTACTGATGCCATTTTATACAACCGGGAATTCTGTGGTTATAACATATGTGATGGAGGTGAGTACAGGTTCGGCGTTTCTGTATACATGTATGGAAGAGAAATCTGGGTCAGCTTTCTGACCCAATCAGTTACTATGTATTATTTCCTATGATAGTGGATGTTTTCCAAGTTGTATTATTCTCTGGGACCTTTGAGTAATCAGTGGCACCCGATCAGTTTTCTTGTGAAACATTACCCCATGGTCTTTGAGAGTACCGGTACCAGTAACTGAGTCTAAGCCCCGTTTACACTGGTCACGGAAAAAGCTATCCGTGCTCGGACCGGTCCCGGCCCAGTTCGTCATCTGGCGATCTGCCCCATTTACATTAGCACAATGGAACCGAGCCAGCTGGCAGGTGTCACGAGCTCTTCAGTCGATCGGAGATACAAAAATCAAATGAAAAATCAAATGACGACAACAACAAAATGGATGCCTCCATGCAAAATCACTCAGAAATTCCCGCTAATGACGTCATTCATAATTTGCACATGTGCAGAACACAATTTAGCAACCGTGACAAGATCGGTTACCGTTTACACAGCAGTGTTATCGAACCGATCCGTGCTCAGACTGGTCCGAGATCACCTCCAACTGGTGATCTCGGCTCAGTTCGATTTGGAACTGTTCCTGGCACCCTTGTCCTGTTTACACTTACCGGTACTATTTTTTGGCGATCCATGCTCGGACCGGTCCAAGATCGGTTATTTTTCCTCAATGTAAACAGTCTTCTTGTGACACATTTGATGCTTGGGATATAATTGATGGCTAGCATAACCCTCGAGTCACTGAGGAAGACCTGTCCTTTCAGAATTCGCCGGTGGATGGTCCGCGTGGTCTGAGTGTTGGTGAGCACATTACAAGTGTGAGTGGCTGCAGTGTAACAAGTGTACCTACATGGCAGCAGTGCATCCAGAACAGTTTGAGCAAGCCTGTGACAGGGTACTGTTTGCCGAGCGACCAGATACGGCAGCAAGACACATCAAGTTATAGTAAGTGCAGAGACCAATTTCATAATCAGCATTTGTCCTTGTGTTGAAATGGCTTCTATCAGAATGGTGCCCAAAAAATAGAGCACAAAAGGCGACACACAAAATGATATAATAAAAGGAGTCATCCTCCAGAAATTTCGCAAATTTTCAACCCCAACCGGGGTCTTCTTCAGGCTGGCACTTTCAAGTCGAGCTACCAGAAGTGTAATCAAGTTGTAATCAATTTGATTACACTTCTGGTAGCTCGACTAAATTTGTGAAATTTCTGGAGGACGACTCCTTTTTAGCTCACCTCTGTGAGGTGAGCTTCTCCCATGGTGTGTCGTCCGTCGTCGTCGTCGTCGTCCGTCGTCGTTAACAGGGGTGGCACGTTTCTAAACCGCTTGGGTTACAAACTTGAAATTTGGTGTACAGGTACCCTATGGTAAAAACTATCTCTGGACCGAAACTTAGCGCTGCTGCTTGTACACTCTGGCCTGTAGGGGGCGCTTTGTGAAAACCTTCTTTCGGCCGTAACTCCTGAACGCGGTTAGCTAGAACCACGAAACTTTTATGGTGGGTTCCTCTGATGAGACTTCATCACATAAATCCCGGGTTTTTGATTTGACCTACTTTTCAAGGTCACAGAGGTCAAAGTTCAAAATTCACTGTTTGGTGGCACATTTCATTNTCTACTTATATGCCAAATTTCGGTTCGATTGGACTTCAACATGGCTGCCAGGCGACCATCTTGAAAAATTTACTTTGTCCATATCTCATCGGCAGTAAATGTTACGATGTTTCTGCACTAATCTTTCACCATTCAGTGTATCACCAGGCTACTCACACTTCATACTCTGTCACAGAGGTGAGCACAATGGCCCTGGCCATTTCATATTATATCAGAATGGTGCAGTGGAAACATGTAATGCTTGTCACCTCTGAGGTTCCAGGTTCAATACCCTGTCAGACCTGGCACTTGTGATAGAAAGGGCGACTCCTCGACAGCGGAGCTTTCCTCCAGATCTCCAGTTTCCTCCTACATTGTATACCAATCGCCCAATATTGTTCAAAGAGCCAGTAATGAGCCAAGTTAGATCTCATGACAGGTTCTCGACACAATATGTGACCCGTGCCAGCAAGATGAGTCGGAATGCGCAGAGAAGAAGACCCAAAGTGCACCAACGGATTGTTGATTTCAGTATTATCTGGCCATTGTGAAATTTGACTCTGTCAATTTCTAGAGTTGTTCTCTGGTGTCATCTTGAGTCTTCTTTCCGGCACATTCTGACTCATTTTGCTGGCACGGGTCACATATTTCAACGGTTTAGATTTGGGATCCTGCACTCATGCTCTTCAACTGGTGATTTGCTGCCAACTGTCGACATTTGCACTTCCAGGTTTTACCACATCAGCCGGCAACGTTGAATGCTGTTCAAACGTCAGTCAGACTCACATATGTTTTGTTTACCACTCGAAAGCAGAATCAAATAAGGTAGGCGGTGTAGCAAAGCTCATTAATATCTTGGGGTCATGTAAGGCCACTCCACGGTGTCATGACACTTGTAAGAAACGTTTACTCTGACATTTAACGGACCCCTCTGACCTTAGTTCCATGACTGTGTCTCTTCCTTGCTGTGGTCGGAGGTTTACAGCCGTACCGGTACTTAAACCAAGGTATCTTCCTTCCAGCAATATGCATGTCTGCCCGCCCGGACCACAATGATAGACAACAGACAGACATGTATCTTGCAGAGTGATTGCTATAACCCAAAGAGAGAACATTCCTGCGTATATCCCTCCTTGGATAACACGACGCGCATCCTGAAAGTTGTCCATGGCCGCAAAACTCCACTCTTGTTTTTGGGTCATCCTTTAGACTTGTTATATTCAGGTGAGAGATTGTGTCATTGTCGCTTGCTAGTTCATGAGTGAAACTCGTCATGATTTCAAAAAGCTGCTAATAGCACAATGAACCTCCAAAAACAAAGTTGGGCAGGTCACCACCTGGGAAATCCAGTTGGAATTCTTATATTGAAGACTTGGATCCTTATTCTTCTGATCTAACATTATCCAGGCGCTGATCCAGAGGGGGTGATTTGGGGGTCGTGACCCCCTGCTCGCCACCACCAATTGTTTTTTTCTTCAATAATTTGCGACAATAAGCAAAAAAACGCAAGGATAAAGCTTCTGTGTTGATATTGAGATGCCAGGAAATCGCATCTACAGCTTTCTAGATTTCAAAATTTTCTGGGCGAGGCCCCCCAGACCCCCCCCCCGTCGGCACGGCCAGCTTCAGCGCCAGCCTGCAACGACCACCCTCGGCAACCCTGACTCCCCTCTGCCAAAAATCCTGGATCCGCACCTGTTATCTGCTTGACTAATTTAATTTCTTCTCTCCTTTCCAGTATCAGTTGGAGATTATGTGCCAGACTCCCCCATCGTTCCTGTGAATCTGCCATATGTGCTAGAAACATTCTGTAAATACCTCATATCACTTTCTGGTGCCTTAGCCATCCTAAACGTGGTGCCATGTTACGCTCTTGACGGACAGTGGATCTTATATGCCTTCATTGAACTCACATTGAGTCCCATCTTAAATCGTGAACACCGAGGAATAATATTCACTGTTTTAATCCTGCTAGGCACGTTGTTGATCATGACGAACATCGTCGTTGCTTTGTGGAGTTTATTCAACTTCCGGTAGCAGGAGATATCGGCCGATTTTACCTTCGTCTTGTGAGTGTATTTCCGGTTGCAGGCACTGATTGTGTCATTTTAGCCAGTACATGTAGTACCAGTGTAGGGCTACAGAGATGCGAAGTGCCATAGATGAAACTTTTACACGTTGAAGATCCGGAATGAGAGTTGTCTTCTGGTTTGGCACCATACATGTATGTGACCTTCCCCAGCAAAACCAGGCGCATGGCACTCGGAAGGTGAGCCTAAACGAACTAAGATGACACCAGGAGAGAATGGAAGAAATAAGCCGCGTTCACACTGGGGGTTTATTCCGAATTGAAACCGAAATAAAGCCTTAATCCGCATTAGGCGTTCACACTTAGTTCGCTTTCAACCGAACTGAATCCGGAATAAGGAGTTCGGTTCTTGGATGCGAATTGAATTCGGAATAACCAATCCGCATCAGTTAATTGAGCTTTTGACCAGGTGACGTCACGCCATCCGAATTAACCCCTAGTATGAACGCACCGCTTTTAATTCGATATAACGAATTCGAATTCCGGAGACCGATATACGGAATTCGAATTGAATTCGCATTCAGTGAGAACGTAGCTATAGATTGTTTCAAATTTCATATTAGACAGACAATATTGAAACTGACAAACATTTTGGTCTCAACCTGCCGAGCTAAGAGCGACGTGTGCCTGGGTTTGCTGTGGAAGGTCATATATGGGTGTGTCATTACCAGAGTGTTGTTGTCGGTTTGGGCCAGGAGAGAGGACTGGCCTGTTGCCTTCTCTTGATCAGGGCAATACGATCACCAGAGTTTACTTCCAGTGTTTCTTAACAAAACACGACATTGATTCCTTCGTCTAAAGTGCTGTGGTAAGACTCAGCTGACAAGAATGATACCGGTAAGTTGTTCTGATATTGCCACACTTACCGTACCATAATCTGTTGAAGACTTTTCTGGTGATGCTGATCATAAGGGACACACTCCGTGTGAGCTACTGCGAAACTAATGTATTAGGCCAGCCCTGCATACCACGATCTATAAATACACACAGTACACCTGCATGGCCTATATTCATGTCCCCAGTGAAGTACAGCTGACTGCGGACAGGATTTTGCAGTAGCTCACGCAGAGTGTGTCCCTCATGTACGTAGTGCTCGAGTCGGTGCCAATCATCGCGATGGGTTTCTCAGGTTTCAAATTTGGAAAAAATGCTAACCATCACTGCCAAATATCAAGTACAGTCGAACCCCGTTACAACGTACCTCCAGGGACATAACGAATCTGTACGTTATAACGGTAGTTCGTTGTAACCATTTCCAATAAAATGGCCGCCAACTACGATGTAGACACTCCCGTTCGAAAGTGAGAGACAATTTCGGCTTTCACGGACAGCGAGATTTGCTTCCGTTTACCAGACATGTTTTCTGACCATGTGCTCAGGACCACGCCACGTCTACGGGAGTTACACCAGCTATTCACAGGGAGTACTACAATGTATTGAGGCGTTGCTAAGCAACGGAGGGGAATCCCGTGCTGTACATTGTTCATAAGCAAAAGCTGCCGCAGCAATTAGCTTCCCGTTGTTCATTGTAACGAAGGCCTTTTCACTATTTTGTGGGAAAAATCTGGTTGTTATAATGAAGTTTACGTTATAAAGGTGTTCGTTGTAAGCAATATCGGCAAATGGAAAATGAATTACGGGAAATCGGGACTTTGAAATGTGAACGTTATAGGGGTGAAAACGGGGTACGTTGAAACGAGGCTCAACTGTACCATTGCAAAAATCGAGTACTTGGAAAGAAAGGACACTGCAACATGGAAAGCATGGGGTAGGGGTGTGGGTCTGTGCTTGAATGGAGACTTATTCGGATGGAATAGGAGAATATCAGTTTCTTTACAGTTGCTTAAGTAATTGGAGTGTCACTTCAGCGAGTCCACCTGTCATTCCTGCCTGCAGAAAGGACACATGACCCTGAGAGTACTGGGACCAGTCTGCTGGTAGGACAGTACTGGTATACCACTGGGCAAACACATCTTCCCCATCAGCTCTCTTCCTTCAGGGTTGGAAACAATTGGGAACAAACAATGATAAATGTTTTTATCTCTGTAGTATATTTTGTAATGAAATAAAATGGCATATAACTATAGTATCATGGAACGCTAGTTCTGGTACATACATGTACATGTAGGCCTATATACATGTAGTATAGTAGGCCTATATAAAACGTAAGGTTGTCTGTGGTGCATGCTCATCACCCTCCGTTTCTATCTTTACCCCAGACAATCCTCATCCTGCAAAGGAATATCACAAGTGACTTTTCTCGTCACACACTGTTGTTTTAGAACTTGCCACCATCTGCGAGGGTACCACTACATTGAATCTAACCCTATTTTTGCACATCTTCAAAACTGGCGCCATCTTGATTTTGACGCGGCTCACTTTCCAACGCAGATCTCCAATCAGGGTGGCGCCAGTTTGGTGGACTCGTTTATCGTTCTGTATCCGTCACTTGACCGATCAAACCCTTGCAAGCACGCGACCTAGCTCCAACTTGTGTTCTTACTTCTGACAAACTGAACGGAGGGAAAGTAGGGGAGGTGTGGTTTGATCAATTTGAACGGTGTCCTCAGTAAACGCACATTTGTGGAGGTGTCTGACTTCTCGAATGAGGGACGCGAGGAGCTCCCTTTTCCAGCAAGGTAAATCGACTCGACTTACAAACGCCACCTCTGCGGGTCGACTGATAAAACTGTAGCGTTCGGAGTGGGAGTGGCCGAATGCAAATGCCTCTCAAAATATTCTACGTTCGTGACTCGTCGTGCTGTCCCGCGTTTAGTACCGGTACTCAAGTTGACTGGTGTCCTCGCGAGGGCCGCCGCCGAACCAACGATGAGCACTTTTACCCCGTGCAAGCTACTTTTTCGTTGTTTCATTTACTACCTCTTTAATGCGCACGGCATGGAGCCTTCGACATTCCCCGTAGGCATCCTTGATCCTTGACGATAGGCATCGATAATGTGTGTGAATGCGACGGTAGGCGTCGAAGGTGTGAAAGCGACGTGAAGCATCGATGATGTGAATGCGACGCTGGGTTGGATTCGTCTCCAACGACCGCATACTTATCATCCGTAGCCTACTATACGAAGCTTTTCAGAAAACATCTTTTACATTCTATCACCGCAGATACCCCTCCCCCCCGAATCAAAGTCATAAAGCTCTTGTCCTTTCTGAAGGATTCTCTAACCCTGGGCATAACCGCCGACAGTGCATGGGCTTTGTATTTGAGAACAGCCAAATTGTCAGACTTGGATCCCCGCCGTCTGTCCCTGTTCTTCCTTCCAAACAAGGCCCTAACCTTCCCCAATTTCGCCTTTTCTCCATTTTGTCCTGACTAGCTTTCCAATCACTCCTGCCCTCACTCAAGGGAGCGTATAGTCGAAGGGCGAAGTGACCGTAAGGCCCTGATGTGTCAAGATGCCTTTCCTCAGGTTCAGGATACATCCTACCTCTTGACAAACCCACAACACGTGGTAAACATTTTGAAAACGTCAGCCCGATAGAATGGCAACGTGAAGCCATAAACAATAAAATTGATACAATAATTTGTTAAGCTAAAGAGAATTAAGAATCTGGCGATTGGCCATAAAAATAACTTCATCTGTTGTGAATCTTGCACGAGAAAGTACGTGTACACCGTGGACGATGGTAACAAAAATATAACGTACAGCGTCGATACAGTCATTAAAGATACAACCATCCTTGTGTCCTGTTGTTTTTTGGGTTGTGACATCGTTTCCCTGACGGCCGCTCGCCGGGCTCTAGCAATACCCACGACAATCAAGATATTTGAAGAGAAGATCAGAAAGCTGGGGATGTAGTTATACACAGCTGTCTCGAACTGGTAAATAATACCGGTTATTGTGGGTGATGTGGTGTACCAACAATCGTGCGAGGTCACACTGACGCGGAAATCCACCAAAACAAGAAGATGGATGCTCAAAAAAATGGCGGCCATGATGATGATTGCTATGGCAACCTTTCTCATACTTGTTGTGATCCGGGCCCGGTGTAAGGGAAACCAGACGATGAAAGCTCGTTCCACACTGAAAGTCACAATGAGCCATCCAGAAACACACTGGAAGGCGTTCATTAGGAAAAAGTTAATCTTACATGCCGACCTACTGTTGAAAAGGTTATAAGAATACTTGCCGTTCGTGACTTCTGATAGCCCATCTTGAAGCCACCTTGTGACGCCTTGGACCAAGACGACACCAGTGTCGGACACAGAAAGGACGCTGAGATACTGAACCGACGCATCCTCTCTGTGTCTCGCCCTGAAGAAGACGATGAAGGAAATCGTGTTGCCGATGATCCCGGCGGAATATACGACCACCATGACGTAATTTTGAATGAATTCCAAGATGCTTTCAAATCGATTGAATTCATTGTTACGGAGGATGACTTTGGTGAACAGTTCAGGGATTCCCGTCACAACCATGTTTCAATTGGGTGCGATCAGTGAAAAGTAGAGAAACAACCGGCCGTCACAACCCAGAACACCTCGCTACACTCAGTAGGAGTTGATATCGAGATTAAAACGCCGCAACGAAATATTCTGAACAAGATTCGACGCCTGAGTTTGTTTCCTTCAGTTAAGCAGATAAGAACGTTTCCATGCATCTCTCCACGATGAACCAAAAATGGATGGGGAGATGCTAAAAAAGATGTAATTATAGAACTCCGACGGTCATACAAAAAAGTCTCGTTTTTATATTGCACCTATAGACGCCAGATTTATTTTAAACGTGTCCTTGTGTTAAACTTAATATAACCCTAGCAGCGTAAGCTATTTTTTTCATCTGCATCATCTGATTATAGATCATGAACAAAGGCGGCCGATGTTGGTTCCGGAGTAGGCCTACCTTGGCAGCATTTTTTGCAACATTTAATTAACCGACGGATAGTAACAAGATCTTTTGGCCCTGTGTGTACCCTGGCCAAGAAAGTACATGTAGGCCTACATGTAGTTAGATGTTTCCCAACAGAAACGGTCTGTTTCACTCCCTCTGCAGCAATGGCTGTCATTGTCAAGAGGCGGAAGAGACGGGGAAATAAAAACGTACAAAAAACGTGGACCAGGGTCTGGGTGTCCCAGAGGCATGGACAGGTGTCCCAAGCACTTGGCCTGCTATACCATGAGTCCAGTTTAAGGTTCGCCAAGGCAAATGCAAGGAGTCGACATGACTTCATGTAGATCACGTGATGCAAACCTGATTTTGGAGAAATGTTGGAAACCATCGACGTTTTTCCCGTACACACGGTGTCACATTTAGCCGACATTTGAACTGGCAGCAAAAAAATCATTTTGCCCAATTTTTTTTCACAACATTTTAGCTGTCGTACATTTGAAAACCATGATGGAAAATTCTTTTTTCCTCAAATACATAACAAAATTTCTCCAACATGGTGTTGTTCCTCTGAATGTCGGAAGTTGCCAGTGTTCACAGAGCTTGAGTCCCTGGTATCCTCGACCTGTTGTTCTTTCATACCGAACCTTTGCCAATCCTCGCCCCTTTTTTCGCAGGTTCAGGGTAAATCATTCTTCTTGACAAACCCACAAAACGTGGTAAACATTTTCAAAACGTCAGCCCGATAAAATGGCAACGTGAATCCATACACGACAAAATTGATACAATAATTTGTTAAGCTAAACAGAATCAGGAACTTTGCAATGAGCCATAAAAATAACTTTATTTGTTTGGAATCTTCGGAGTCATCGGGAGCGACTACAAAGAATGTGTACATTGTGGATGCTGGTAACAGAAATATAACGTACAGCGTCGATACCGTCATTAAAGATACAACCATCCTTGTGCCCTGTTGTTTTTTGGGCTGTGACATCGTTTCCCCGACGGCCGCTCGCCGAGCTCTAGCAATACCCACGAGAATCAAAATATTTGAAGAGAAGATCAGAAAGCTTGGGATGTAGTTATACACAGTTGTCTCGAATTGGTAAATAATACCGGTTGTTGAAGGTGATGTGGTGTACCAACAATGGCGGGTGGCCGCAATTTCGCGGAAGTCCACCACAAAAAGAAGATGGATGCTCAACAAAATGGCGGCTATGATGATGATTGCCATAACAATCTTTCTCATCTTTGTTGTGATCCGGGCCCGGTGTAAGGGGAACCAGACGACGAAAGCTCTCTCCATGGTAAAAGTCACAATCAGCCATCCAGAAATACACTCAAAGACATGTATGAGGAAGAGGTTAATCTTACATTCCAACCCACTGTTTAGAAGATTATACGAATCCCTGCCGTTCGTGATATCGGATAACCCATCTCGAATCCACCATGCGATACCGTAGACCAAGACGACCCCAGTGTCGGACACAGAAAGGACGCTGAGATACTGAACCGACGCATCCTCTCTGTGTCTCGCCCTGAAGAAGACGATGAAGGAAATCGTGTTGCCGATGATACCGACGGAGTATATGACTACCATGATGTAACTTTGAAAAAATCGAAAGATGCTTTCAATTTGACGTGACTCACTGTGCATGTGGTGATGGAGAATGACGTTGGTATACAGCTCCGGCCTTCCCACCACAGCCATGTAGAAATCGCAGAGATTAATGAAAAACAGGGAAGTGACAGGCCGTAATGACCCAGAATACCTCCCTCTCTCCAGACTCCGGTATCGGTATCGATACTGAGATTGATAACTAAACCACAGAAAATGCTGAAAGATATTTTTAGTTACTGCATGTTCAACAGATTCTATTTTTAATGTGTTCGCATGTTTTTCTGACCACAATGAAACAGAACTATTTTGATCAATATCGCAGTTGTATCGTTACTCATCAAGACTCATGCAACCCCCTCCCCTCCCCAAAAGCGTACTAAGGAAAATGTTGATATTGGTATATATTTTTAGATCAAGACTTTCCAAAATTTTGAAAAGTGTACACTGAGTGTCAACCCCTCCCCCTTAGGTTACTGTTTGCATGCTTGTGAAAATGTTGATAATTGTGAAGGGCCCCTTAATTTCATGGGATTTTTTGCTGATTTTGAAGAACGGCATACCCTCAAAAATATTTCTGGCACAAACCCTGCTTAGTGCATGCCCACCACTTGTTCTACATAACTACTTTTAACCTAATCCTTGAATCTTGTCCCTTTCTCGTGACGAACCCACAGCCAAGTAATACTTGCTATTTTGATGAACGTTGCAGGTAGTGAGGGACCAAATTGGCCCCGAAGGACTTTTGTGAAGAAATTTGCCGACCTATCTCTGAATCGGTAGTGTAGTAGGATTGCTTCCTGTACATGAAAAAACTTGTCGGCATTCCCAGAAATCCTTCTAACGGAAGTTGCCAAAATCCAAGATGGCCACCAAAATGGCCGCCACAAATCCACGTCCCATTGCTCATTATTGCTCGCATCTACGTAACTGTTGTTCTTCCTACCTTTGCCCCTGCAATTTACCCTTTCTTTCAGATAGAGGAGGACAAGACCTTCTTCTTGACAAACCCACAACACGTGGTAAACATTTTCAAAACGTCGGCACGGTAGAATGGCAACGTGAATCCATACACAACAAAATTGATACAATAATTTATTAAGCTAGACAGGATCAAGAATTTCGTGATGAGCCATAAAAATAATTTTATTTGTTTTGAATCTTCGGAGTCTTCGGGAGCGACTACAAACAATGTGTACATTGTAGATGATGGTAACAGAAATATAACATACAGCGTCGATACAGTCATTAAAGATACAACCATCCTTGTGTGCTGTTGTTTTTTGGGCTGTGACATCGTTTCCCTGACGGCCGCCCGCCGGGCTCTAGCAATGCCCACGACAATCAAGATATTTGAAGAGAAGATCAGAAAGCTGGGGATGTAGTTATAGACAGCTGTCTCGAACTGGTAAATAATACCGGTTGTTGCAGGTGATGTGGTGTACCAACAATGGCGGGTGGCCGCAATTTCGCGGAAGTCCACCACAAAAAGAAGATGGATGCTCAACAAAATGGCGGCCATGATGATGATTGCCATAACAATCTTTCTCATCTTTGTTGTGATCCGGGCCCGGTGTAAGGGGAACCAGACGACGAAAGCTCTCTCCATGGTAAAAGTCACAATCAGCCATCCAGAAACACATTCAAAGACATGTAAAAAGAAGAAGTTAATCTTACATTCCCACCCACTGTTGAGAAGATTATAAGAATCCCTGCCGTTCGTGATATCTGGTAACCCATCTCGAATCCACCATGCGATGCCGTAGACGAAGACGACTCCAGTGTCGGACACAGAAAGGGCGCTGAGATACTGAACCGACGCATCCTCTCTGTGTCTCGCCCTGAAGAAGACGATGAAGGAAATCGTGTTGCCGATGATACCGACGGAGTATATGACTACCATGATGTAACTTTGAAAAAATCCAAAGATGCTTTCAATTTGACGTGACTCACTGTGCATGTGGTGATGGAGAGTGACTTTGGTATACAGCTCCGGCCTTCCCGCCACAGCCATGTAGAAATCGCAGAGATTAATGAAAAACAGGGAAGTGACAGGCCGAAATGACCCAGAATACCTCCCTCTCTCCGTTATCGCTATCGATACTGAGATTGATAACTAAACCACAGAAAATGCTGAAAGATATTTTTATTTACTGCATGTTCAACAGATTCTATTTTCAATGTGTTCGCATGTTTTTCTGACCACAATGAAACAGAACTATTTTGATCAATATCGCAGTTGTATCGTTACTCATCGAGACTCATGCCAACCACTGTGACGATGACTTGGCAGTGATTCCGCCAGAGGGTACGCAGGGTACGCTGCGAGTAGTACCCTCAAAGGAACAGAAAAGGGCCATTTTCTTTAGGGGCCCTTCACAATTATCAACATTTTTTACACTTTTTACAGAACCCCCTCCCCCTCCCCAAAAGCGTACTAAGAAAAATGTTGATATTGGTATATTTTTAGATCAACACTTTCCAAAATTTTGAAAAGTGTACACTGAGTGTCAACCACCTCCCCCTAGCTTACTGTTCGCATGCTTGTGAAAATGTTGATAATTGTGAAGGGCCCCTTAACTTCATGGGATTTTTTGCTGATTTTGAAGAACGGCATACCCTGAAAAATATTTCTGGCAGAAACCCTGCTTGGTGCATGCTCACCACTTGTTTTACCGAACTACTTTTAATCCTTGAATCTTGTCCCTTTCTCGTGACGAACCCACAGCCAAGTAATACTTGCTATTTTGATGAACGTTGCAGGTAGTTAGGGACCAAATTGGCCCCGAAGGACTTTTGTGAAGAAATTTGCCGACCTATCTCTGAATCGGTAGTGTAGTAGGATTGCTTCCTGTACAGTGAAAAAACTTGTCGGCATTCCCAGAAATCCTTCTAACGGAAGTTGCGAAAAAATCCAAGATGGCCACCAAAATCGCCGCCACAAATCCATATCTCATTGCTCATTATTGCTCGCCTCTACGTGTTGTTCTTCTTACCTTTGCCCCTGCTATTTACCCTTTCTTTGTCAGACAGAGGAGGACAAGACCTTCTTCTTGATAAACCCACAACACGTGGTAAACATTTTCAAAACGTCGGCACGGTAGAATGGCAACGTGAACCCATACACAACAAAATTGATACAATAATTTATTAAGCTGAACAGGATCAAGAATTTAGTGATGAGCCATAAAAATAATTTTATTTGTTTTGAATCTTCGGAGTCTTCGGGAGCGACTACAAAGAATGTGTACATTGTGGATCCTGGCAACAGAAGTATAACGTACAGTGTCGATACTGTCATTAAAGATAGAACCATCCTTGTGTCCTGTTGTTTTTTGGGTTGTGACATCATTTCCCTGACGGCCGCCCGCCGGGCTCTAGCAATACCCAACAAAATCAGGATATTTGATGAGAAGATCAGAAAACCTGGGACATAGTTATACACAGCTGTCTCGAATTGGTAAATAATACCGGTTGTTGCGGGTGATGTGGTGTACCAACAATGGCGAGAAGCCGCAATTTCGCGAAAGTCCACCAGAAAAAGAAGATGGATGCTCAACAAAATGGCGGCCATAATGATGATTGCTATGGCAACCTTTCTCATCTTTGTTGTGATCCGGGCCCGGTGTAAGGGGAACCAGACGACGGAAGCTCTTTCCATGGTAAAAGTCACAATCAGCCATCCAGAAACACATTCAAAGACATGTAAAAAGAAGAAGTTAATCTTACATTCCCACCCACTGTTGAGAAGATTATAAGAATACCTGCCGTTCGTGATTTCCGGTAACCCATCTCGAATCCACCATACGACGCCGTTGACCAAGACGACTCCGGTGTCAGACACAGAAAGGACGCTGAGATACTGAACCGACGCATCCTCTCTGTGTCTCGCCCTGAAGAAGACGATGAAGGAAATCGTGTTGCCGATGATCCCGGCAGAATATACGACCACCATGACGTAATTTTGAACGAATTCAAAGATGCTTTCAATTTGACTTAACTCACTTTGCATGTGGTGATGGAGAATGACGTTGGTATACAGCTCGGACCTTCCCGTCACAGCCATGTGGAAATCGCAGAGATTAATGAAAAACAGGGAAGTGACAGGCCGTCATGACCCAGAATACCTGTCCTCTCCAGTCATAAGGAGTTGATACCGAGAGTGATATCTAGACAAACAGAAAATGCTAAAAGATATTTTTATTACATCATCATTCTATTTTCAGTGTGCTTGCATGTTTAACCATAT
Organism: Notospermus geniculatus; assembly: GCA_002633025.1. NCBI lineage: Eukaryota > Metazoa > Nemertea > Pilidiophora > Heteronemertea > Lineidae > Notospermus > Notospermus geniculatus. The sequence continues at coordinate 30,147 of NMRB01000865.1, forward strand.
ATACCCACAAGGAAACAAAAGTAGGCCTACATGTGTATTTGATCAACGTCACAGTCGTATCATTATACAGATCATGGCTCATGCCGGCCACTGACGATGATAAGTCCCCTACTCGCCACTTCTAGCGAACTGCTTTTAACCTAACCACCATGAATCTTGTCCCTTTCTCGTGAAGAACCCAACCATTAAAAGTAACACCTGCTATTTTGATCAACGTTGCAGGTAGTCAGGGACCAAATATGTGCCCAGGGATTTTTATTAAAGAAATCTGCCGACCGATGCGGCCTCTAGGTTAGTCTCGCGTCACCAGCCTCTCTCTCTTACAGGAGAGAGTCTGGTAGAACAGACTACAAAATCTTGTTACCGCCAGGTGGCGAGTGTCCAGCTCAGAGCATCCGAATCTGATTGGCCAACGGCCGAAAAACATGGCTGCGCCCATGAAACGTATGATGAACGAACAAGGAACGAAACAGTCCGAGGGAAATTTTACCTTTTTAACACGTTTTATCTTGGTTTTCGCCGAGTGATATATAGAAGGCGATCGAGCCTGGTCGTTTGAGGTGGATTGCCGATGAAAGAAAGTGGAATTGTATTGTATAAGGATCGATTTACCGTCTGGCTGAACTTTAGAATCCCTGGTCGGAAGTGACCTAATCCATGGCACAAAATGTAAGTCCTATTGTACAATCGGCTTATTCCGTCAATCGATGACCATGCATAGTCGTTCCTGCCGTGCTAAAAAGGTAAATTCCACCTCAGACTCTTTCGTTCATCATACGTTTCATGGGCGCAGCCATGTTTTTCAGCCGTTGGCCAATCAGATTCGGATGCTCTGAGCTGGACACTCGCCACCTGGCGGTAACAAGATTTTGTAGTCTGTTCTACCAGACTCTCTCCTGTAAGAGAGAGAGGCTGGTGAAGCGAGACTACCTCTAGGTTTGTCGGCACTTCCGGAAATCCTTCAGACGGAAGATGCCAAAAACCAAGATGGCCAGCAAAATGGCCGCGAAATTAATCAAATCCGTGATATCCCATTGCTCATTATTGCTCGCCTCTTTTTGTTATTCTTCCTACCTTTGCCCCTGCAATTTACCCGTTTGTTTTTCAAGTAGAAGACAAAACCATCTTCTTGACAAACCCACAACACGTGGTAAACATTTTGAAAATGTCAGCACGATAGAACGGCAACGTGAATCCATACACAACAAAATTGATACAATAATTTGTTAAGCTAAACAGAATCAAGAATTTTGCAATGGGCCATAAAAATAACTTTATTTGTTTTGAATCTTCGGAGTCTTCGGGAGCGACTAAAAACAATGTGTACATTGTAGATGCTGGTAACAGAAATATAACATACAGCGTCGATACAGTCATTAAAGATACAACCATCCTTTTGTCCTGTTGTTTTTTGGGTTGTGACATCGTTTCCCTGACGGCCGCTCGCCGGGCTCTAGCAATACCCACGATGATCAAGATATTTGAAGAGAAGATCAGAAAGCTTGGGATATAGTTATACACAGCTGTCTCGTATTGGAACATGATACCGCTTGTTGTGGGTGATGTGGTGTACCAACAATCGTGGGTGGCCCCAATTTCGCGCAAGTCCACCACAAAAAGAAGATGGATGCTCAACAAAATGGCGGCCATGATGATGATTGCTATGGCAACCTTTCTCATCCTTGTTGTGATCCGGGCCCGGTGTAAGGGGAACCAGACGACGAAAGATCTTTCCATGGTGAAAGCTACAATCAGCCATCCAGAAACACACTCAAAGACATGGAGAAGGAAGAGGTTAATCTTACATTCCCACCCACTTTTGAGAAGATTATAAGAATACCTGCCTTTCGTGATTTCTGATAACCCATATTGAACCCACCTTGCGACGCCGTGGACCAAGACAACACCGTTGTCGGACACAGAAAGGACGCTGAGATACTGAACCGACGCATCCTCTCTGTGTCTCGCCCTGAAGAAGACGATGAAGGAAATCGTATTGCCGATGATCCCGGCCGAGTATATGACAACCATGATGTAACTTTGAAAGAATCCAAACATACTTTCAATTTGCATGTGGTGATGGAGAATGACGTTGGTATACAGCTCAGGCCTTCCCGTCACAGCCATGTAGAAATCGCAGTGATTAACGAAAAACAGGGAAGTGCCGAGCCGTCATGACCCACAATACTTCCCTCTCCAGTCATACGCTGTAGATACTGAGATTGATAACTAAACCAACAGAAAATGCTGAAAGATATTTTTATTTACTGCAGGTTTAACAGATTCTATTTTCAATGTGTTCGCATGTTTTTCTGACCACAATGAAACAGAACTATTTTGATCAATATCGCAGTTCATGCCAACCACTGTGACGATGATTTATGCTCACCACCTGTTCTACCGAGCTACCTTTGACCTAATCCCCTGAATCTTGTCCCTTTCTCGTGACGAACCCACAGCCAAGTAATATGTGCTACATGTATTTTGATCACCGTTGCAGGTTGTCAGCACCTAAATTGGTACTGAAGGATTTTTGTGAAGAAATTTGCCGACCTGTCTCTGAATCGGTAAATCCAAGATGGCCACCAAAATGGCCGCCACAAATCCATATCTCATTGCTCATTATTGCTCGCCTCTACGTGTTGTTCTTCCTACCTTTGCCCCTGCAATTTCCCCTTTCTTTGTCAGACAGAGGAGGACAAGATCTTCTTCTTGACAAACCCACAACACGTGGTAAACATTTTCAAAACGTCGGCACGGTAGAATGGCAACGTGAATCCATAAATAACAAAATTGATACAATAATTTATCAAGCTGAACAGGATCAAGAATTTCGTGAGTGAGCCATAAAATAATTTTATTTCTTTTGAATCTTCGGAGTCTTCGGGAGCGACTACAAACAATGTGTACATTGTGGATGTTGGTAACAGAAATATAACGTACAGCGTCGATACCTTTGCCCCTGCAATTTACCCTTTGTTTTTCAAGTAGAAGACAAAACCATCTTCTTGACAAACCCACCACACGTGGTAAACATTTTCAAAACATCAGCCCGATAGAACGGCAATGTGAATCCATACACTACAAAATTGATACAATAATTTATTAAGCTAGACAGGATCAAGAATTTCGTGATGAGCCATAACGATAATTTTATTTGTTTTGAATCTTCGGAGTCTTCGGGAGCGACTACAAAGAATGTGTACATTGTAGATGCTGGTAATAGAAATATAACATACAGCGTCGATACAGTCATTAAAGATACAACCATCCTTTTGTCCTGTTGTTTTTTGGCTTGTGACATCGTTTCCCTGACGGCCGCCCGCCGGGCTCTAGCAATACCCACGACAATCAAGATATTTGAAGAGAAGATGAGAAAGCTTGGGATATAGTTATACACAGCTGTCTCGAATTGGTAAATAATACCGGTTGTTGCGGATGATGTGGTATACCAGCAATCGTGGGTGGCCCCAATTTCGCGAAAGTCCACCACAAAAAGAAGATGGATGCTCAACAAAATGGCAGCCATGATGATGATTGCTATATGGCAACCTTTCTCATCTTTGTTGTGATCCTTGCCCGGTGTAAGGGGAACCAGACGACGAAAGCTCTCTCCATGGTAAAAGTCACAATCAGCCATCCAGAAACACATTCAAAGACATGTAAAAGGAAGAAAGTAATCTTACATTCCAACCCACTGTTGACAAGATTAAAAGAATACCTGCCGTTTGTGATTTCTGGTAACCCATCTCGAATCCACCATAGGACGCCGTTGACCAAGACAACACCGGTGTCGGACACAGAAAGGACGCTGAGATACTGAACCGACGCATCCTCTCTGTGTCTCGCCCTGAAGAAGACGATGAAGGAAATCGTGTTGCCGATGATCCCTGTGGAATATATGACCACCATCATGTAATTCTGAAAAAAATCAAAGATGCTTTCAATTTGACTGAACTCACTTTGCATGTGGTGATATAGAATGACGTTGGTATACAGGTCGGACCTTCCCGTCACAGGTCGGACCTTCCCGTCACAGCCATGTGGAAATCGCAGAGATCAGTGAAAAACAGGGAAGTGACAGGCCGTCATGACCCAGAATACCTCTCTCTCCAGTCATAAGGAGTTGATACCGAGAGTGTGATATCTAGACAAACAGAAAATGCTTAAAGATATTTTTATTACATCATCATTCTATTTTCAGTGTGCTTGCATGTTTAACCATATATGTATACCCACATGGAAACAAAAATAGGCCTACATGTGTATTTGATCAACGTCACAGTCGTATCATTATACAGATCATGGCTCATGCCGGCCACTGACGATGATAAGTCCCCTACTCGCACCTTCTAGCGAACTGCTTTTAACCTAACCACCCTGAATCTCGTCCCTTTCTCGTGACGAACCCATCCAAGTGACACCTGCTATTTTGATCAACGTTACAGGTAGCCACACTGAAAAAAAATCCTAATCATGCTGAGTACTCTCGGGGTACTCGTTTTATCCCTGAGATGAATAGAAAGGTACTCATATTGAGTAGAAAGGTACTCATAGTGAGTAGCAAAAGGAACTCCAAATGCAGCTCCTTGGCCCGATGAGTACCCGATGAGTACCTTTCTACTCATCTCACGGACAAAATGACTGATGAGTAGTCCAAAGTACTCAACATGAGGGGGAATTTTTTTCCAGTGCAGGGACCAAATGTGTGGCAAGGGATTTTTCTAAAGAAATTTGCCGACCGATGCTGCCTCTAGGTTTGTCGGCATTTCCGGAAATCTTTCAGAGGGAAGTTGCCAAAAACCAAGATGGCCACCAAAATGGCCGCGAAATTAATCAAATCCATGATATCCCATTGCTCATTATTGCTCGCATCTATTTGTTGTTCTTCCTACCGTTGCCCCTGCAATTAACCCTTTGTTTTTCAAGTAGAAGACAAAACCATCTTCTTCACAAACCCACAACACGTGGTAAACATTTTGAAAACGTCAGCTTGATAGAACGGCAACAAAATTGATACAATAATTTATTAAGCTAACAGCATCAAGAATTCCGTGAAAAGCCATAAAAATAATTTTATTTGTTTTGAATCTTCGGAGACTTCGGGAGCGACTACAAAGAATGTGTGTGTACATTTTGGATGCTGGTAACAAAAGTATAACGTACAGTGTCGATACAATCATTAATGATACAAGCAGCCTTTTGTCCTGTTGTTTTTTGGGTTGTATCATCGTTTCCCTGACGGCCGCCAGCCGAGCTCTAGCAATACCCACGACAATCAAGATATTTGAAGATCAGATCAGAAAGCTTGGGATGTAACTATACACAGCTGTCTCGAATTGGAACATGATACCGCTTGTTGTGGGTGATGTGGTATACCAACAATCGTGGGTGTACAGTCATGTACGGTCAATATGCGGTCTAGGGGATATTATTGTGAGGTGGCCACAAGGTGTTGGGGGCAATAACACTGGAGCCATTTTTTCAGCGGTTCTGAAGGGTTGTGAAAGGTGACAGCACGGAAGCTACGAGGCAGCAAGACGGGGTGATTCACAGTTTTGTGAACCAGTTCCTGCATGTGCAGTCACCTAGATGGCGATGCTACCGCTGAACCTTGTTACCACCTTGTTCTGTGCATGTTGTTGCCCACCAACACCTTGCGGCCACTGCACAATATCCCCTGGACCGCATATGACCGTGTTAATACCGTACATCACCCGTCTAACGCCAAGTTTGACCGCAGTTGTACCGCATGGCTACCTTGATGACACCTCATGACCACCTTGATTAACCTCCATTGAATGTGGACAACCGCATCACACCGTGTTTTCACCTACTTGTCACAGACTATGTGCCATGACTTCATGTAGAAATGTCGGAACCCGTCGACGTTTTCCCCGGTCACACGTTGTTGGCCGACATTTGTACTGACAGCAAAAAATATCATTTTGCCAACAAATTTTCACATTTTAGCTGCCGTATATTTGAAAAGCATGATGGAAAATTCTTTTTCCCTGAACACGTAACAAAATTTGACCAACACGGTTTGAGTGTCGGAAAAATGTTGCCAGTGTTCACAGACCTCGAGTCCCTGGTAACTACCGGCTGTTCTTTCATACCGAACCTTCGAACTCAATCCTCGCCTTTTTTGCAGGTTCAGGATAAATCCTTCTTCTTGACAAACCCACAACACGTGGTAAATATTTTCAAAACGCCAGCCCGATAGAACGGCAACGTGAAACCATACACGACAAAATTAATACAATAATTTATTAAGCTAAACAGCATCAAGAATTTCGTGACGAGCCATAAAAATAATTTTATTTGTTTTGAATCATAGGAGTCTTCGGGAGCGACTAAAAACAATGTGTACATTGTGGATGCTGGTAACAGAAATATAACGTACAGTGTCGATACAGTCATTAAAGATACAACCATCCTTGTGTCCTGTTGTTTTTTGGGTTGTGACATCGTTTCCCTGACGGCCGCGCGCAGGGCTCTAGTAATGCCCACGACAATTAAGATATTTGAAGAGAAGATCAGAAAGCTTGGGGTGTAGTTATAAGCCGCTGTTTCGAATTGGAATATAATACCGCTTGTTGTGGGTGAGGTGGTGTACCAACAATCCTGTGTTGTCACAATTTGGAGATAGTCGACCACAACAAGAAGATGGATGCTCAACAAAATGGCGGCCATGATGATGATTGCTATGGCAACCTTTCTCATCCTTGTTGTGATCCGGGCCCGGTGTAAGGGGAACCAGACGACGAAAGCTCTTTCCATGCTGAAAGCCACAATGAGCCATCCAGAAACACACTCAAAGACATGGAGAAGGAATAGGTTAATCTTACATTCCCAACCACTTTTGAGAAGATTAAAAGAATACCTGCCTTTCGTGATTTCTGGTAACCCATCTCGAATCCACCATACGACGCCGTTGAACAAGACGACTCCAGTGTCGGACACAGAAAGGACGCTGAGATACTGAACCGACGCATCCTCTCTGTGTCTCGCCCTGAAGAAGACGATGAAGGAAATCGTGTTGCCGATGATACCGGCGGAATATACGACCACCATGACGTAATTTTCAAACAATTTAAAAATGCTTTCAATTTGATTTAACTCAGTTTCCATGTGATGATGGAGAATTACATTGGTAGGCCTATACAGCTCAGGGCTTCCCGTCACAGCCATGTTTCAATAGCAGAGATTAATGAAAAACAGGGAAGTGACAGGCCGTCATGACCCACAATACCTCCCTCTCCAGTCGATCATGAGGAGTTGATACCGAGAGTGATAACTAGACAAATAGGAAATGCTAAAAGATATTTTTATTACATCATCATTCTATTTTCAGTGTGCTTGAATGCGTGTTTAACCATATATAATCAGAAGGAAACAGTACTATTTTGATCAATGTCGCAGTCGTATCATTATACAGATCATAATGAATCATGCTGGCCACTGACGAAGATGTATGTCCCCTCCTCCTCTGTTCTACCGAACTAGATTTAACCTAACCTCCCTGAATCTTGTACACTGTACCTTTCTAGTGGCGAACCCACAACCAAGTAACGCCTGCTATTTTGATCAACGGTGCCGGTAGCCATGGACCAAATTGTCCCTTTTTAAAAAAAGAAAAGGTTTGTCTGCACTTCCGGAAATCCTTCAAACGGAAGTTGCCAAAATCCAAGATAGCCACCAAAATGGCCGCGAAATTAATCAATACTATGATATACCACTGCTCATTACTGTTCGCATCTATTTGTCGTTCTTCCTACCTCTCTGCCCATGCAATTACCCTTTGTTTTTCAAGTAGGCCCTACATGTAGAAGACAAAACCATCTTCTTGACAAACCCACAACACGTGGTAAACATTTTGAAAACGTCAGCACGATAGAACGGCAACGTGAATCCATACACAACAAAATTGATACAATCATTTATTAAGCTAAACAGAATCAAGAATTTTGCAATGAGCCATAAAATAAATTTATTTGTTTGGAATCTTTGAAGTCATCCGAAGCGACTACAAAGAATGTGTACATTGTGGATGCTGGTAACAGAAATATAACGTAGGCCTACAGCGTCGATACAGTCATTAAAGATACAACCATCCTTTCGTCCTGTTGTTTTTTGGGTTGTGACATCGTTTCCCTGACGGCCGCTCGCCGGGCTCTAGCAATACCCACGACAATCAAGATATTTGAAGAGAAGATCAAAAAGCTTGGGATGTAGTTATACATGGCTGTCTGATTGGAATGTAATGTCGCTTACAGTTGGTGATGTTGTGTAGGAACAATCATGTGTAGTTACAAATTGGCGGTACCACCACAACAAGAAGATGAATGCTCTACAAAATGGCGGCCATGATGATATATGGCACCCTTTCTCATCCTTGTTGTAACCCGGGCCCGGTATAAGGGGAACCAGACGACGAAAGCTCTTTCCACTGTAAAAGTCACAATGAGCCATCCAGAAATACACTCAAAGACATGTATAAGGAAGAAGTTAATCTTACATTCCAACCCACTGTTGAGAAGATTATACGAATACCTGCCGTTCGTGACTTCTGATAACCCATCTCGAATCCACCTCGTGACGCCGTGGACCAAGACGACACCGGTGTCAGACACAGAAAGGACGCTGAGATACTGAACCGACGCATCCTCTCTGTGTCTCGCTCTGAAGAAGACGATGAAGGAAATCGTGTTGCCGATGATACCGGCAGAATATATGGCCACCATGACGTAATTGTGAAAGAAGCTAACGAACTTTTCAAGTTCACTTAAAGCGCTGTGGTGACGGAGAATGACATTGGTATACAGCTCAGACCTTCCCGTCACAGCCATGTATGTAGAAATCGCAGGGATTAATGAGAAACAGGGAAGTGACAGGCCGTCATGACGCAGAATAGCTCCCTCTCCAGTCACACAGAGTGGGTACTGAGATTGATAACAAAACAAATAGAAAACGCTGAAAGATATTTTTATTTGCAGTATCTTTAATAGATTCTATTTGTTTTGCGTGTTTTATTAATCACAAGGAAACAGAACTATTTTGATGAATGTCGCAGTTGTGTCATTACTGATCATGACTCATGCCAGCCACTGTGTGATATGACGAAGATGTATGTCGCCTGCTCCCCTGTTCTACCGAACTGCTTACCTAACCTCCCTGAATCGTGTACCTTTCTCGTGACGAATCCACAACCAACTAATACCTGCGATTTTGATCAACGTTGCAGGTAGTCAGGGACCCGATGGATCCCGAGGGATTTTTCTAAAGAATTTGCCGACCGATGCTGCCTCTACAAGAAAAGGTTGGTCGGCACATCCGGAAATCCTTCTGACGGAAGTTGGCAAAATCCAAGATGGCCACCAAAATGGCCGCCAAATTCATCAAATCCATGATATCCCATTGCTCATTTTTCCTCCCCTCTCATGTGTTGTACCACCTGCATTTACCCATTGTTTGTCAAATAGATCTTCTCCTTGACGAAGCCACAACACGAGGTAAACATTTTCAAAACGTCAGCACGATAGAATGGCAACGTGAATCCATAAATAACAAAATTGATACAATAATTTATTATGCAGATCAGGAGCAAGAATTTTGTGATAAGCCATAAAAATAATTTTATTTGTTTTGAATCATCGGAGTCTTCGGGAGCGACTAAAAACAATGTGTACATTGTGGATGATGGTAACAGAAATATAACATACAGCGTCGATACAGTCATTAAAGATACAACGATCCTTGTGTCCTGTTGTTTTTTGGCTTGTGACATCGTTTCCCTGACGGCCGCTCGCCGGGCTCTAGCAATACCCACGACAATCAAGATATTTGAAGAGAATATCAGAAAGCTTGGGATGTAGCAAAACACAGCTGTCTCGAATTGGAATATAATACCGCTTGCTGTGGGTGATGTGGTGTACCAACAATCTTGTGTTGTCACAATTTTGAGATAGTCGACCACAACAAGAAGATGGATGCTCAACAAAATGGCGGCCATGATGATGATTGCTATGGCAACCTTTCTCAACCTTGTTGTGATCCGGGCCCGGTGTAAGGGGAACCAGACGACGAAAGCTCTTTCCACTGTGAAAGCCACAATCAGCCATCCAGAAACACATTCAGAGACATGGAAAAGGAAGAGGTTAATCTTACATTCCAACCCACTTTTAAGAAGATTATAAGAATACCTGCCGTTCGTGATTTCTGGTAACCCATCTCGAATCCACCATGCGACGCCGTTGGTCAAGACGACTCCAGTGTCGGAAACAGAAAGGACGCTGAGATACTGAACCGACGCATCCTCTCTGTGTCTCGCCCTGAAGAAGACTATGAAGGAAATCGTGTTGCCGATGATCCCGGCCGAATATACGACCACCATTACGTAATTTTCAAACAATTTAAAACTGCTTTCAATTTGCTTTAACTCACTTTCCATGTGATGATGGAGAATTACATTGGTAGGCCTATACAGCTCAGGGCTTCCCGTCACAGCCATGTTTCAATAGCAGAGTTAATGAAAAACAGGGAAGTGACAGGCCGTCATGACCCACAATACCTCCCTCTCCAGTCGATCATGAGGGATACCGAGAGTGATAACTAGACAAATAGGAAATGCTAAAAGATATTTTTATTACGTATCATTCTATTTTCAGTGTGCTTGAATGCGTGTTTAACCATATATAATCACAAGGAAACAGTACTATTTTGATCAATGTCGCAGTCGTATCATTAATGAATCATGCCGGCCACTGACGAAGATGTATGTCCCCTCCTCCTCTGTTCTACCGAACTAGATTTAACCTAACCTCCCTGAATCTTGTACCTTTCTAGTGACGAACCCACAACCAAGTAACGCCTGCTATTTTGATCAACGGTGCCGGTAGGCATGGACCAAATTGTCCCAGGGATTTAAAAAAAAGAAAAGGTTTGTCGGCACTTCCGGAAATCCTTCAAACGGAAGTTGCCAAAATCCAAGATGGCCCTCAAAATGGCCGCGAAATTAATCAATACTATGATATACAATATCACTGCTCATTACTGTTCGCATCTGTTTGTTGTTCTTCCTACCTCTCTGCCCATGCAATTACCCTTTGTTTTTCAAGTAGGCCCTACATGTAGAAGACAAAACCATCTTCTTGACAAACCCACAACACGTGATAAACGTTTTGAAAACGTCAGCACGATAGAACGGCAACGTGAATCCATACACAACAAAATTGATACAATCATTTATTAAGCTAAACAGAATCAAGAATTTTGCAATGAGCCATAAAATAAATTTATTTGTTTGGAATCTTTGAAGTCATCCGGAGCGACTTCAAAGAATGTGTACATTGTGGATGCTGGTAACAGAAATATAACGTACAGCGCCGATACAGTCATTAAAGATACAACCATCCTTGTGTCCTGTTGTTTTTTGGGCTGTGACATCGTTTCCCTGACGGCCGCCCGCCGGGCTCTAGCAATACCCACGACACAATCAAGATATTTGAAGAGAAGATCAGAAAGCTTGGGATGTAGTTATACGTGGAATATAATGCCACTTACAGTTGGTGATGTTGTGTAGGAACAATCATTTGTGGTTACAAATTGGCGGTAGTCCACCACAACAAGAAGATGAATGCTCAACAAAATGGCGGCCATGATGATGATTGCTATGGCACCCTTTCTCATCCTTGTTGTGATCCGGGCCCGGTGTAAGGGGAACCAGACGACGAAAGCTCTTTCCATGGTGAAGGTCACAATGAGCCATCCAGAAATACACTCAAAGCTCAGAATAAGGAAGAAGTTGATCTTACATTCCCACCCACTGTTGAGAAGATTATACGAATACCTGCCGTTCGTGACTTCTGATAACCCATCTCGAATCCACCTCGTGACGCCGTGGACCAAGACGACACCGGTGTCAGACACAGAAAGGACGCTGAGATACTGAACCGACGCATCCTCTCTGTGTCTCGCCCTGAAGAAGACGATGAAGGAAATCGTGTTGCCGATGATCCCGGCAGAATATATGGCCACCATGACGTAATTGTGAAAGAAGCTAACGAACTTTTCAAGTTCACTTAAAGCGCTGTGGTGACGGAGAATGACATTGGTATACAGCTCAGACCTTCCCGTCACAGCCATGTATGTAGAAATTGCAGGGATTAATGAAAAACAGGGAAGTGACAGGCCGTCATGACGCAGAATAGCTCCCTCTCCAGTCTCCAGTCACACAGAGTGGGTACTGAGATTGATAACAAAACAAATAGAAAACGCTGAAAGATATTTTTATTTGCAGTATCTTTAATAGATTCTATTTGTTTTGCGTGTTTTATTAATCACAAGGAAACAGAACTATTTTGATGAATGTCGCAGTTGTGTCATTACTGATCATGACTCATGCCAGCCACTGTGATATGACGAAGATGTATGTCGCCTGCTCCCCTGTTCTACCGAACTGCTTACCTAACCTCCCTGAATCGTGTACCTTTCTCGTGACGAATCCACAACCAACTAATACCTGCGATTTTTAACAACGTTGCAGGTAGTCCGGGACCCGATGGCTCCCGAGGGATATTTCAAAAGAATTTGCCGACCGATGCTAAAGGTTTGTCGGCACTTCCGGAAATCCTTCTGACGGAAGTTGCCAGAATCCAAGATGGCAACCAAAATGGCCGCCAAATTCATCAAATCCATGATATCCCATTGCTCATTTTTGCTCGCCTCTGTGTGTTGTACCACCTGCATTTACCCATTTTTTGTCAAATAGATCTTCTCCTTGACGAAGCCACAACACGAGGTAAACATTTTCAAAACGTCAGCACGATAGAATGGCAAGGTAAATCCATAAATAACAAAATTGATACAATAATTTATTATGCTACACAGGAGCAAGAATTTCGTGATGAGCCATAAAAATAATTTTATTTGTTTTGAATCATCACAGTCTTCGGGAGCGACTAAAAACAACGTGTACATTGTGGATACTGGTAACAGAAATATAACGTACAGCGTCGATACAGTCATTAAAGATACAACCATCCTTGTGTCCTGTTGTTTTTTGGGTTGTGACATCGTTTCCCTGACGGCCGCTCGCCGGGCTTTAGCAATACCCACGACGATCAAGAAAGCTTGGGATGTAGCTATACACAGCTGTTTCAAATTGGAACATGATACCGCTTGTTGTGGGTGATGTGGCATACCAACAATCGTGGGTGGCCCCAATTTCGCGAAAGTCCACCACAAAAAGAATATGGATGCTCAACAAAATGGCGGCCATGATGATGATTGCTATAACAACCTTTCTCATCCTTGTTGTGATCCGGGCCCGGTGTAAGGGGAACCAGACAACGAAAGCTCTTTCCGTGGTGAAAGCCACAATGAGCCATCCAGAGACACACATGGAGACTTGAAGAAAGAAGATGACAATCTTACATTCCCACCCACTTTTGAGAAGATTAAAAGAATACCTGTGATTTCTGGTAACACATCTCGAATCCACCATACGACGCCGTTGAACAAGACGACTCCAGTGTCGGACACAGAAAGGACGCTGAGATACTGAACCGACGCATCCTCTCTGTGTCTCGCCCTAAAGAAGACGATGAAGGAAATCGTGTTGCCGATGATCCCGACAGAATATACGACCACCATGATGTAATTTTGAAAAAATCCAAAGATGCTTTTAATTTGACTTAATTCACTTTCCAAGTGGTGATGGAGAATGACGTCGGTATACAGCTCAGACCTTCCCGTCACAGCCATGTAGAAATCGCAGAGATTAATGAAAAACAGGGAAGTGGCAGGCCGTCATGACCCAGAATACCTCGGTTTTGTCACATAAGGAGTTGATACCGAGAATGATAACTAGACAAACAGGAAATGCTAAAAGATATTTTTATTCCATCACCAGTTCTATTTTCAGTGTGCACACTGCTTGCATGTTTAACCATATATCGGGTGGCCCAAAAAAAACGTGTCCAACTTCAAATCTTGAGTTCTCAACAACTGCCCATTAGAATTCAATGAAATTTGGTGCTGTATCATTTAAAGATGTTTTGTTTAACGTGTGAAATTTTTGCATTTATACCTTTGGTATTAGGGCCGTATCACTCAAAATAAAAATCATGGTAAAAAAAGGTGATTCCGGAATCCAATAAGATACGAAAAAACCCATCCCGGACTTCAAATTGCTATTTCTCAAAAACTATTTAATATAACCCCAAGAAAATTTATTCAGTACTGTTCCGTGGCAATGTTTGTACAATGTGAACGTTTCAGCTCAATATCTTTGGTATTAAGACTGTAGCACCAAATATAAAAACCATAGTAATCATTGATCATATTTTAAGAGACAATGGTGAAACTTTGAAACGCTAGCTTCAAATATGGTGTTGTAGTAATTAGCGCCACGGCGTAGACACTGAAGTTATTGGATTAATACTTTCACATATTAGAGCCAATATCACGAGGCGGTGTTAGACAAAATTTCATTAAGTTGTAGTAAAGTATTTTTGAGAAATGAAAATTTAAAGTTCGGGAAATTTTTATCCACCCATTTCTTATAGGACTCCGGAATCGCATTTTTTCCCTATGATTTTTAAATTGAGTGATACGGCCTCAATACCAAAGCTATCAAAGCAAAAATTTTATACGTTAAACAAAACATCTTTAAATGATATGGTGCCAAATTTCATTGAATTATAACGGACAGTTGTTGAAAAATCGAAATTTGAAGTTCGGCACGTTTTTATTGGGCCACCCGATATATAACCACAAGGGAACAAACCGATTTGATCAACGTCACAGTCGTATCATTATAGACCTATATATCATGACTCACGCCGGCCACTGACGATGATGTAAAACATATCTGCTCGCCCCTTCTACCGAAATGCTCAGTTTAACGTAACCTCCATGAATCTTGTCCCTTTCACAACCAAGTAATACCCTGCTATTTTGACCAACGTTGCAGGTAGTCAGGCACCCGATGGGTCCCGAGGGATTCTTAAGAAATTTGCCGTCCGATGCTTCTTCTACAAAGTAGCCTGGTTCCCGTCGTCCTCGGTGCGATATCCCTTACCTTCGTTGTGAGGTAAGGGATATTTCTAAAGAATTTGCCGACCCACCGATGCTGCCTATACAAGAAAAGGTTTGTCGGCACTTCCGGAAATCCTTCTGACGGAAGTTGCCAACATCCAAGATGGCCACCAAAATGGCCGCCAAATTCGTCAAATCCATGATATCGTCATTTTGCTCGCCTCTGTGTGTTGCACCACCTGCATTTACCCATTTTGTGTCAAATAGATCTTCTCCTTGACAAACCCACAACACGAGGTAAACATTTTCAAAACGTCAGCACGATAGAATGGCAAGGTGAATCCATAAATAACAAAATTGATACAATAATTTATTATGCAGATCAGGAGCAAGAATTTTGTGATGAGCCATAAAAATAATTTTATTTGTTTTGAATCATCAGAGTCTTCGGGAGCGACTAAAAACAACGTGTACATTGTGGATACTGGTAACAGAAATATAACGTACAGCGTCGATACAGTCATTAAAGATACAACCATCCTTGTGTCCTTTTGTTTTTTTGGTTGTGACATCGTTTCCCTGACGGCCGCTCGCCGGGCTCTAGCAATACCCACGACGATCAAGATATTTGAAGAGAAGATCAGAAAGCTTGGGATGTAGCTATACACAGCTGTCTCAAATTGGAACATGATACCGCTTGTTGTGGGTGATGTGGCATACAGCACTTCCGGAAATCCTTCTGACGGAAGTTGCCAGAATCCAAGATGGCAACCAAAATGGCCGCCAAATTCATCAAATCCATGATATCCCATTGCTCATTTTTGCTCGCCTCTGTGTGTTGTACCACCTGCATTTACCCATTTTTTGTCAAATAGATCTTCTCCTTGACAAACCCACAACACGAGGTAAACATTTTCAAAACGTCAGCACGATAGAATGGCAAGGTAAATCCATAAATAACAAAATTGATACAATAATTTATTATGCAGATCAGGAGCAAGAATTTTGTGATGAGCCATAAAAATAATTTTATTTGTTTTGAATCTTCGGAGTCTTCGGGAGCGACTAAAAACAACGTGTACATTGTGGATACTGGTAACAGAAATATAACGTACAGCGTCGATACAGTCATTAAAGATACAACCATCCTTGTGTCCTTTTGTTTTTTTGGTTGTGACATCGTTTCCCTGACGGCCGCTCGCCGGGCTCTAGCAATACCCACGATGATCAAGATATTTGAAGAGAAGATCAGAAAGCTTGGGATGTAGCTATACATAGCTGTCTCAAATTGGAATATGATGCCGCTTGTTGTGGGTGATGTGGCATACCAACAATCGTGGGTGGCCCCAATTTCACGAAAGTCCACCACAAAAAGAATATGGATGCTCAACAAAATGGCAGCCATGATGATGATTGCTATAACAACCTTTCTCATCCTTGTTGTGATCCGGGCCCGGTGTAAGGGGAACCAGACAACGAAAGCTCTTTCCGTGGTGAAAGCCACAATGAGCCATCCAGAGATACACATGGAGACTTGAAGAAGGAAGATGACAATCTTACATTCCCACCCACTTTTGAGAAGATTAAAAGAATACCTGTCGTTCGTGATTTCTGGTAACACATCTCGAATCCACCATACGACGCCGTTGAACAAGACGACTCCAGTGTCGGACACAGAAAGGACGCTGAGATACTGAACCGACGCATCCTCTCTGTGTCTCGCCCTGAAGAAGACGATGAAGGAAATCGTGTTGCCGATGATCCCGACAGAATATACGACCACCATGATGTAATTTTGAAAAAATCCAAAGATGCTTTTAATTTGACTTAATTCACTTTCCAAGTGGTGATGGAGAATGACGTCGGTATACAGCTCAGACCTTTTCGTCACAGCCATGTACATGTAGAAATCGAAGAGATTAATGAAAAACAGGGAAGTGGCAGGCCGTCATGACCCAGAATACCTCGGTTTTGTCACAAGGAGTTGATACCGAGAATGATAACTAGACAAACAGGAAATGCTAAAAGATATTTTTATTCCATCACCAGTTCTATTTTCAGTGTGCACACTGCTTGCATGTTTAACCATATATAACCACAAGGGAACAAAACTATTTGATCAACGTCACAGTCGTATCATTGTATATATATCATGACTCACCCCGGCCACTGACGATGATGTAAATCCTATCTGCTCGCCCCTTCTACCGAAATGCTCAGTTTAACGTAACCTCCCTGAATCTTGTCCCTTTCACAACCAAGTAATACCCTGCTATTTAGATCAACGTTGCAGGTAGTCAGGGACCCAATGGGTCCCGAGGGATTCTAAAGAAATTTGCCGGCCGATGCTTCTTCTACAAAGTAGCCTGGTTCCCGTCGTCCTCGGTGCGATATCCCTTACCTTCGTTGTGAGGTAAGGGAAATTTCTAAAGAATTTGCCGGCCCACTGATGCTGCCTATACATGAAAAGGTTTGTCGGCACTTCCGGAAATCCTTCTGACGGAAGTTGCCAAAATCCAAGATGGCCACCAAAATGGCCGCCAAATTCATCAAATCCACGATATCCCATTGCTCATTTTTCCTCCCCTCTCATGTGTTGCACCACCTGCATTTACCCATTTTTTGTCAAATAGATCTTCTCCTTGACAAACCCACAACACGAGGTAAACATTTTCAAAACGTCAGCACGATAGAATGGCAACGTGAATCCATAAATAACAAAATTGATACAATAATTTATTATGCTACACAGGAGCAAGAATTTCGTGATGAGCCATAAAAATAATTTTATTTGTCTTGAATCTTCGGAGTCTTCGGCAGCGACTAAAAACAATGTGTACATTCTGGATACTGGTAACAGAAATATAACGTACAGCGTCGATACAGTCATTAAAGATATAACCATCCTCGTGTCCTGTTGTTTTTTGGGTTGTGACACTGTTTCCCTGACGGCCGCGCGCCGGGCTCTAGCAATACCCACGACAATCAAGATATTTGAAGAGAAGATCAGAAAGCTTGGGATGTAGCTATACACAGCTGTCTCGAATTGGAAAATGATACCGCCTATTGTGGGTGATGTGGTATACCAACAATCGTGGGTGGCCCCAATTTCGCGAAAGTCCACCAGAAAAAGAATATGGATGCTCAACAAAATGGCGGCCACGATGATGATTGCAATAACAACCTTTCTCATCTTTGCTGTGATCCTGGCCCGGTGTAAGGGGAACCAGACAACGAAAGCTCTTTCCACTGTGAAAGCCACAATGAGCCATCCAGAGACACACTCGGAGACATGAAAAAGGAAGATGACAATCTTACATTCCCACCCACTGTTGAGAAGATTAAAAGAATACCTGCCGTTCGTGATTTCTGGTAACACATCTCGAATCCACCATACGACGCCGTTGAACAAGACGACTCCGGTGTCGGACACAGAAAGGACGCTGAGATACTGAACCGACGCATCCTCTCTGTGTCTCACCCTGAAGAAGACGAGGAAGGAAATCGTGTTGCCGATGATCCCGACAGAATATACGACCACCATGATGTAATTTTGAAAAAATCCAAAGATGCTTTTAATTTGACTTAATTCACTTTCCAAGTGGTGATGGAGAATGACGTCGGTATACAGCTCAGACCTTCCCGTCACAGCCATGTAGAAATCGAAGAGATTAATGAAAAACAGGGCAGTGGCAGGCCGTCATGACCCAGAATACCTCGGTTTTGTCACAAGGAGTTGATACCGAGAATGATAACTAGACAAACAGGAAATGCTAAAAGATATTTTTATTCCATCAACAGTTCTATTTTCAGTGTGCACACTGCTTGCATGTTTAACCATATATAACCACAAGGGAACAAAACGATTTGATCAACGTCACAGTCGTATCATTATCATGACTCACGCTGGCCACTGACGATGGTGTAAATCCTATCTGCTCGCCCCTTCTACCGAAATGCTCAGTTTAACGTAACCTCCCTGAATCTTGTCCCTTTCACAACCAAGTAATACCCTGCTATTTTGATCAACGTTGCAGGTAGTCAGGGACCCGATGGGTCCCGAGGGATTCTAAAGAAATTTGCCGGCCGATGCTTCTTCTACAAAGTAGCCTCGTTCCCGTTGTCGTCGCTGCGATATCACTTACCTTCGTTGTGAGGTAAGGGATATTTCTAAAGAATTTGCCGACCCACCGATGCAGCCTATACAAGAAAAGGTTTGTCGGCACTTCCGGAAATCCTTCTGACGGAAGTTGCCAAAATCCAAGATGGCCACCAAAATGGCCGCCAAATTCATCAAATCCATGATATCCCATTGCTCATTTTTGCTCGCCTCTGTGTGTTGTACCACGTGCATTTACCCATTTTTTGTCAGATACATCTTCTCCTTGACAAACCCACAACACGAGGTAAACATTTTCAAAACGTCAGCACGATAGAATGGCAACGTGAATCCATAAATAACAAAATTGATACAATAATTTATTATGCTACACAGGAGCAAGAATTTCGTGATGAGCCATAAAAATAATTTTTTTTGCTTTGAATCATCGGAGTCTTCGGGAGCGACTAAAAACAATGTGTACGTTGTGGATGATGGTAACAGAAATATAACATACAGCGTCGATACCGTCATTAAAGATACAACCATCCTTGTGTCCTGTTGTTTTTTGGGTTGTGACATCGTTTCCCTGACGGCCGAGCGCCGGGCTCTAGCAATACCCACGACAATCAAGATATTTGAAGAGAAGATGAGAAAGCTTGGGATGTAGTTATAGACAGCTGTCTCGAACTGGTAAATAATACCGCTTGTTGTGGCTGATGTGGCGTACCAACAATGGCGGGTGGCCCCAATTTCGCGGAAGTCCACCACAAAAAGAAGATGGATGCTCAACAAAATGGCGGCAATAATCATGATTGCTATGGCAACCTTTCTCATCCTTGTTGTTATCCGGGCTCGGTGTAAGGGGAACCAGACAACGAAAGCTCTTTCCATGGTGAAAGCCACAATGAGCCATCCAGAGACACACTCGGAGACATGAAAAAGGAAGATGACAATCTTACATTCCCACCCACTTTTGAGAAGATTAAAAGAATACCTGCCGTTCGTGATTTCTGGTAACCCATCTCGAATCCACCATACGACGCCGTTGAACAAGACGACTCCAGTGTCGGACACAGAAAGGACGCTGAGATACTGAACCGACGCATCCTCTCTGTGTCTCGCCCTGAAGAAGACGATGAAGGAAATCGTGTTGCCGATGATCCCGGCGGAATATATGACTACCATGATGTAATTTTGAAAAAATCTAAAGAAGCTTTCAATTTGACTTAACTCACTTCCCATGTGCTGATGGAGAATGACGTTGGTATACAGCTCAGGCCTTCCCGTCACAGCCATGTAGGCCTATATAATCACAGAGATTAATGAAAAACAGGGAAGTGACCGGCCGTCATGACCGAGAATACCTGTCCTCTCCAGTCATAAGGGGCTGATACAGAGAGTGTAAACTAGACAAACAGGAAATGTTAAAAGGTATTTTTATTACAAACCAGTTCTATTTTCAGTGTGCTTGCATGTTTAACCATATATAACTAGACGTCACAGTCGTATCATTATATACATCATGACTCATGCCGGCCACTGACGATGATGTAAGTCCCCGCTCGCCCCTTCCACCAACTACTTTTCAACGTGACTTCCCTGAATCTTGTCACTTTCACAACCAAGTATAGGCCTACCTGCTATTTTGATCAACGTTGCAGGTAGTCACGGACCCGATGGGTCCCGAGGGATTCCAAAGAAATTTGCCGGCCGATGCTTCCTCTAGAAGTAGCCTGGTTCCCTTCGTCCTCGCTGCGAGATCTCGCGATATTTCAATTTGGATAGGTCCTCCCCGCTACGGAGAATCCCACCCTAGAGATTACGCAGGTGCG
Source organism: Notospermus geniculatus (assembly GCA_002633025.1). NCBI lineage: Eukaryota > Metazoa > Nemertea > Pilidiophora > Heteronemertea > Lineidae > Notospermus > Notospermus geniculatus. Next base: position 51,123 of record NMRB01000865.1, read on the forward strand.
AGATGTCTGGGAACGAGGCTGCTCTACAAGAAAAGGTTTGTCGGCACTTCCGAAAATCCATCTGACGGAAGTTGCCAAAATCCAAGATGGCCACCAAAATGGCCGCCAAACTCACTATGATATCTTTGGCTATGATTATCGTGGAACAAATACGATCGTGTGTCTAACCCCAGGTTTTAGAGGTCATCCTGTACATGTACGTTAAAACGATTTTTATTTACGTCACATTGTTGCTCCATCATAAAATCCAAGGTCTGTCATTTTTGTTACTAGTCAAAGGTACCCGTGGGGCGGGCACATGGTCGAAAACAAACGTTTGACCTTTGACCCCAACGACCTTGACCTTCCCAAAAATGAACCCCTCAAGGGCAAATCTGGGGTCAACCTACATCCACCCACCAAGTTTGGCGAAGGTCCGCCCAAGGATGCCGGAGGAGTAGGGGAACAACAGACAAACAGACAAACGTTGCTCAAATTACATGTAGTTCGTGAATCTTACATGCAGGCCGAAGTTACGACGCCTGTATTAGTTCACTGCTCATTGTCCGCCTCTATGTGTTGTTCTTCCTACCTTTAGGCCTACTCCCTGCATTTTATTCCTTCTTTGTCAGGTAGGGGACAAAACCTTCTTGACAAACCCACAACACGTGGTAAACATTTTCAAAACGTCAGCACGATAAAATGGCAACGTGAATCCATACACGACAAAATTGATACAATAATTTATTAAGCTAAACAGCATCAAGAATTTCGTGATGAGCCATGAGAATAATTTTATTTGTTTTGAATCTTCGGAGTCTTCGGCAGCGACTAGAAAGTACGTGTACATTGTGGATGCAGGTAACAGAAATATAACGTACAGCGTCGATACAGTCATTAAAGATACAACCATCCGCGTGTCCTGTTGTTTTTTGGGTTGTGACATCGTTTCCCGGACGGCCGCCCGCCGGGCTCTAGCAATACCCACGACAATCAAGATATTTGAAGAAAAGATCAGAAAGCTTGGGATGTAGTTATAAGCCGCTGTATCAAATTGGAATATAATATCGCTTGCTGTGGGTGATGTGGTGTACCAACAATCGTACGTTGTCACAATTTGGAAATAGTCGACCACAACGAGAAGATGGATGCTCAACAAAATGGCGGCCATGATGATGATTGCTATGGCAACCTTTCTTATCCTAGTTGTGATCCGGACCCGCTGTAAGGGGAACCAGACGACGAAAGCTCTTTCCATGGTGAAAGCCACTATCAGCCACCCAGAAACACATTCAAAGACATGGAAAAGGAAGAGGTTAATCTTACATTCCCACCCACTTTTGAGAAGATTATAAGAATACCTGCCGTTCGTGATTTCTGATAACCCATCTCGAATCCACCATGCGACGCCGTTGGTCAAGACGACACCGGTGTCAGACACAGAAAGGACGCTGAGATACTGAACCGACGCATCCTCTCTGTGTCTCGCCCTGAAGAAGACGATGAAGGAAGTCGTGTTGCCGATGATACCGACAGAATATATGACCGCCATGATGTAACTTTGAAAAAATCCAAAGATGCTTTCAATTTGACTAACATGTAACACACTCTGCATGTGGTGATGGAGAATGACGTTGGTATACAGCTCAGGCCTTCCCGTCACAGCCATGTAGAAATCGCAGAGATTGATGAAAAACAGGGAAGTGACAGGCCGTCATGACCCACAATACCTCCCTCTCCAGTCGATCATGAGGAGTTGATACCGAGAGTGATAACTTGACAAATAGGGAATGTTAAAAGATATTTTTATTACATCATCATTCTATTTTCAGTGTGCTCTCATGTTTAACCATATATCCACAAGGGAACAAAAGATTTCATCAACGTCTCAGTCGTACTGTCAGATCATGACTCGTGCCGGTGTGATAGAAAAATGCCCCCCACCCTCCTGATGTCCCCTTGCATTGTTTGTCACAGGATTAAGGATCTTGGTCTCTAATGGTGCCGCTTAATCCGTAAATATATAGTTGGCGGACATCACATACCGGAGGACATTATATTCTTTTACACCGGCCACTGACGATCATGTAAGTCCACTGCTCGCCCCTTCTACCGAACTACTTATAACCTAACCTCCGTGAATCTTGTACCTTTCTCGTAACTAACCCACAACCCAGTAGTCTTGAACGTTAGTTGGGATGTTGATATTTTTGGTGGCTGGGAGGGGAATGTCCATGGTCGTCAGCTGCCCCTGCATTCAGAGAGACTTTAGTGAAAAGTCTCTCTGAATGCAGGGCAGCTGACATGGATTTGTGGTTATAAGTATTTATTAGCAAATGCAGATTTGTAGGGAAATGGGAGGGCTGGGGAGATATTCGTCCTGCGACTAAAAGTGTTCAGCAAAAAAACAGAGAAACACATTTAGCAAAAAAAAAAACTGAGAAACAGACGCGTGAAAAAAAATCGCCTATTGCAAGGCTCGAACCCGGCGCTCCCGATTCATAGCCGGACGCTCTATCGATGCGCCAGCCGCCTATGATGCCGGCTACTGAATAAATGTTTATGAATACATCCCAGCTGCTCAACATATTTTTATGATGATAGAAATGACGTCACAAATCAGAATAATCTTACAAAAATCGCATTTCACAACATCCATAGAGCAAGTCCCCAGCAAATCTATCAGTATATCGCTACATAATGTACCCATCTACGTTCATAGCCACTAAAAACGGTGAACCAACCGTCCGATATATTCCATCTGAACATTAGGCGCATTTCAGCTATAAGTCCGATTCTATTGACTGACCCGTGACAAGTCTTTGGCTAGCTTCGCTGTTGGCCGCTACGCGGCGCGTTGGGCCCTTGCGTCAAGTAATACCTGCCTTTTTGATCACGGTGCAGGTAGTCATGGTCCAAATGGATCCCGAGGGATTTTTCTAAAGAAATTTCCCGACCGATGCTTCCTCTACAAGAAAAGGTTTATCGGCACTTCCGAAACTCCGTCTGACGGAAGTTGCCAAAATCCAAGATGGCCTGCAAAATGGCCGCCAAATTCATCAAATCCATAAAATCCCATTGCTCATTTTTGCTCGCCTCTGTGTGTAGTACTCCTGCGTTTCCCCATTCTTCGACAAATAAAGGACAAGACGTTCTTCTTGACAAACCCACAACACGTGGTTAACATTTTCAAAACGTCAGCGCGATAGAATGGCAACGTGAATCCATAAATAACAAAATTGATACAATAATTTATTAAGCTAGACAGGAGCAAGAATTTCGTGATGAGCCATAAAAATATTTTTAATCGTTCTGAATCATCGGAGTCTTCGGGAACGACTAAAAATAATGTGTACATTGTGGATGCTGGTAACAGAAATATAACGTACAGCGTCGATACAGTCATTAAAGATACAACCATCCTTGTGTCCTGTTGTTTTTTTGGTTGTATCATCGTTTCCCTGACGGCCGCCTGCCGGGCTTTAGCAATACCCACGACAATCAAGATATTTGAAGAGAAGATCAGAAAGCTTGGGATGTAGCTATACACAGCTGTCTCGAATTGGAACATGATACCACTTGTTGTGGGTGATGTGGTATACCAACAACGGCCGGTGGCCGCAATTTCGCGGAAGTCCACCACAAAAAGAAGATGGGTGCTGAACAAACTGGCAGCCATAATGATGATTGCTATGGCAACCTTTCTCATCCTTGTTGTGATCCGGGCCCGGTGTAAGGGGAACCAGACGATAAAAGCCCTTTCCATGGTGAAAGCCACAATGAGCCATCCAGAGACACACTCGGAGACATGAAGAAGGAAGATGTTAATCTTACATTCCCACCCACTGTTGAGAAGATTATAAGAATACCTGCCTTTCGTGATTTCTGGTAACCCATCTCTAATCCACCATACGACGCCGTTGAACAAGACGACTCCGGTGTCGGACACAGAAAGGACGCTGAGATACTGAACCGACGCATCCTCTCTGTGTCTCGCCCTGAAGAAGACGATGAAGGAAATCGTGTTCCCGATGATCCCGGTGGAATATATGACTACCATGATGTAATTTTGAAAAAATTTGAAGATGCTTTCAATTTGACTGAACTCACTTTCCAAGTGGTGATGGAGAATGACGTCGGTAGGCCTATACAGCTCAGGCCTTCCCGTCACAGCCATGTAGAAATCGCAGAGATTAATGAAAAACAGGGAAGTGGCTGGCCGTCATGACCCAGAATTCCTCTCTCTCTCCAGTCACACGGTATCGACACTGAGATTGATAACTAAACGAACAGAAAATGCTGAAAGATATTATTTTTATTCATAGCATCTTTAATCGATTCTATTTTCAATGTTTTGCATGTTTTACTAATCACAAGGAAAGAGAACTATTTTGATGAATGTCGCAGTTGTGTCATTTTGACCACATGACTCATGGCAGCCACTGTGATATGACGAAGATGTATGTCCCCTTCTCCCCTGTTCTACCGAACTAGATTTAACCTAACTTCCCTGAATTTTGTAGCTTTCTCGTGACGAACCCACAACATAGTAATACCGTATTACTCTTCATTCCACATCCAATTGGCGCGAGGTTTATGGCCGATATCTCCACGACGGGTGGCGTCATATTTCACGTACCATACATCTATTGATTTGTTTTTTTGCCGCTACAGCCATCGTCACTGTCATTTTGCCTAAAAACATGACATAAAATAGTTCTTTCACTAATCACAGTTCGTGTTTACGGCCGAAATGGCGGCCATTTTGAAATTGCGCAATGCATCGCGCATGTGTAAACTGCACTGAACATTTTGGCGAAATGAATTGGGTTTTGCGAAGGGGATCCGTTACGTCGGCCTTACGCGAAAAATAAAAGGGACTTTGAGATCAGCAACTTATCACGGATCCTTATACGTATACGGATAGATTTCTGTACAATGAGGACAAATTTTGTGTACATTTCGATCCGTATACGAATAAGGATCCGTGATAAGTTGCTGATCTCAAACTCGCTATATTGATAGCAGAAAGATACCGACAAGGAAGATAAGTCAATTGATGCATAGTATGTCAAAATTGACCCAGCCATTACAAAACATGAGGTGCTATTCTGATTACTGTGGATAAATTGACGATTCTTCTGAAATGAGAATAACAATTTGGTAGCAAACTATGTTCTTGCACTGGTATTTGGTGAACAAAATGTTCTTTTTGCTTAGAATTGTTTATCCGCACGTTTTTGTACTGTTCTTTACTGAAAAATAGGTCGGTACAGTAGAATCAGATGGTGGTTAATGGCAGTGGATACTTTTGCGATTTGACACCTGTTACCTCCTGATTCTGAAATATACCATCATTGCCATGTAATTTCTGACTGAACAAACTTTGGCTCGTCTGACTGTAAGCCTCCTCTAAGAAAACCCCCCAGCACACTACATGTATGTTTTGTAATGCCGTTGCGGAGATATTGATCAACGTTGCAGGTGGTCAGCATCCTCCCACAGCAGGGCTTTGGTCTCGTTCCTCTTCATGCACTCACACACAAAGCCCTGCAGAAATTGGGCCTCCCAGCTAAGCATGAGGTGGTCAGAAATCCATTGCTCAATCAGAATGCAGCATTTCTAGGGTGTGAATGCTAAATAATTACGACTTATATAAAGAATCAAAAAAATAAGAATCTTATTTATATATACGAAGAACCACTGGGATAAGATTCAGTCAATTTTGAAAAGACATGAGTGATTTGTAGATACAAAACTTCTACAATAAAACAGGGTAAAACTACGAAAGTACCAAAACCATGGCAATGGAGGGAGTGCAACTGGAGTATGGAACAGCCGCACCAGATTCACTGGATATTCTACATTCGGAACGACCTGAGGCGAACTGCTTATCTGCCCACTGTACGGCGCATTTCACCTCGGACACAAGTCCAAGCCAGCCATATTGTTTATCAACAAAACCACCTGACCGACCGTGGGACTATTTTGGCCGAATTTTGGCCTGTTAAGATGTTCAACCTTATTTGCTGGATTATTTGAGCCATATTATATAATATTATATATAAACTTACCGGTATCTCACCCAATCTGCCAATTATTAATCAATAACGCAACGTTTTTGTGTGCCCTATTTTGTTCATGCGCAGATGTGATGAGGCGAACCGCACAATTACCTGCAGAAACGAACGGCAATCGTTGCGCGTTCAAGATGGCTGCCTTGGACTTGTGTCCGAGGGGAAATGCGACCGTACGGAAATTGCCGAGCAGTTGCCTTCGGAAGTTCCGAATGGATATTCTATTTCAGCAGGGGTTTGTGTGAGTGGATGAAGAGGAGCGAGGTAAAAACTCCTGTTGTTGGAGGATGGTAGTCAGGGACCCGAGGGGTTTTTCTGAACACATTTGCCGACCAATGCTTCCTCTACATGAAAACGTTTGTCGGCACTTCCGAAACTCCTTCTGACTGAAGTTGCAAAATCCAAGATGGCCACTAAAATGGCCGCCAAATTCATCAAATCCATGATATCCCATTGCTCATTATTGCTCGCCTCTAAGTGTTGTACCCCTGCATTTACCCATTTTTTTTGTCAAATAGAGGACAAGACCTTCTTCTTGACAAACCCACAACACGTGGTAAACATTTTCATAACGTCAGCACGATAGAATGGCAACGTGAATCCATAAATAAAAAAATTGATAGAATAATTTATTATGCTAAACGTAAACAAAAATTTCGCAATCAGCCTTAAGAATAATTTCACCTGTTTTGAATGACCAGAGTCTTCGGGAGCAAACAGAAAATACGTGTACATTGTGGACGCTGGTAACAGAAATATAACATACAGCGTCGATACAGTCATTAAAGATACAACCATCCTTGTGTCCTGTTGTTTTTTGGGTTGTGACACCGTTTCCCTGACGGCCGCCCGCCGGGCTCTAGCAATACCCACGAGAATCAAAATATTTGAAGAGAAGATCAGAAAGCTTGGGATGTAGTTATACATGGTTGTGTCGAATTGAAATATAATGACGCTTACAGTTGGTGATGTGGTGGAGGAACAATCATGTGTGGTTACAATTTGGAGATAGTCTACCACAACAAGAAGATGGATGCTTAACAAAATGGCGGCCGTGATGACGATTGCTATGGCAACCTTTCTCATCCTTGTTGTGATCCGGGCCCGGTGTAAGGGGAACCAGACGACGAAGGCTCTTTCCACTGTAAAGGTCACAATGAGCCATCCGGAAACAAACTGGAAGGCGTTGACAAGGAAATAGTCAATCTTACATGCCGCCGTGTTGTCGAGAGTGTTATAGGAATACTTGCCGTTTGTGACTTTTGGTAACCCGTCTCGAATCCACCTTGTGACGCCGTAGGATAAAATGACACCGGTGTCGGACAAAGAAAGGACGCTGAGATACTGAACCGACGCATCCTCTCTGTGTCTCGCTCTGAAGAAGACGATGAAGGAAATCGTGTTGCCGATGATACCGATGGAATATACGCCCAACATAACATAATGCTGAACGAATCCAAAGATGCTCTCAAGATGATCGAAGTCGGTGCTGTGAAGGTTGGGGACGTCGGTGGACAGCTCAGGGCTTCCCGTCACAGCCATGTTTCAAGCGAGGGGATAAACAAAAATAGGGGAATGATAGCTACGATATCATGCCCCAGAATGCCTCGCGAGAGTCAGAAGAAGTGAAACGCATTCGAGACACATGATTCGGCGCCATTCAACTTGTAGTTCTCACTAAAAACGGCGGGGAAAGAAGTAATCACATGTCTCCACTTCATGACTCCAATAGATGGGAAGATACTATAAGTTGTATTTTTATTGCATCCACGCCAGATTTTATTTTAAACATGTTTACTGGTGTTAAACTAAATTTAACAACTGGCACTACAATCTATTTTGATCATCGTCGAAGTTCATTCCTGGTCATATACATCTTACATTTTTAGTTTTATCAGGATTGTTACGGCCCGCATTCTACAGGTTGGGCCAGAGAATGTGTCCCTCGAACAATAGCATTTCTATTGTTTCCCTATTGTTCCAGCGACACTGTCTGGCCCACCCTGAAGAAGCCGCCTTAACACTAAGGTCCACTTTAAGCTTTTGTACTCTACCCTGCAAACAACAGATAAAGGAAAACCTTAGAGTTAAGGAAGCTTCTAGAATACGGCCCTACAGATCGCGAATCCAACATGGCGGCCGGTATTACGTCACCGTGAAGCCCCTGCTTACATTTATCTATTCTTCGGACCCATGCTTCCTAAATCTCGCCTCTTCTTTCTCAGTTTCAGGATAAATCCTTCCTCTTGACAAACCCACAACACGCGGTAAACATTTTTAAAACGTCAGCCCGATAGAATGGCAACGTGACTCCATAAACAATAAAATTGATGCAATAATTTGTCATACTAAACACAGACAAGAATTTTGTAACAAGCATTAAAAATAATTGCATCTGTTTTGAATTTTGAATATCTCCAGTTGCGAAGAGAAAGTACGTGTACATTGTGGATCCTGGTAACAGAAGTATAACGTACAGTGTCGATACCGTCATTAAAGATACAACCATCCTTGTGTCCTCTCGTTTTTTGGGTTGTGACATCGTCTCCCTGACGGCCGCTCGCCGGGCTCTAGCAATACCCACGACAATCAAGATATTTGAAGAGAAGATCAGAAAGCTTGGGATGTAGCTATACACAGCTGTCTCGAATTGGAATATAATGCCGCTTATAGTGATTGATGTGGTGTAGGCACAATCATTTGCGGTTACAAGTTGGCGGTAGTCGACCAAAACAAGAAGATGGGTGCTCAAAAAAATGGCGGCGATGATGATGATTGCTATGGCAACCTTTCTCATCCTTGTTGTGATCCGGGCCCGGTGTAAGGGGAACCAGACGACGAAAGCTCTTTCCATGGTGAAAGTCACAATGAGCCATCCAGAAAAACATACTGTGAGACTTGGAGAAGAAAAATGTCAATCTTACATGCCGCCGTATTGTCGAGAGGGTTATAGGAATACTTGCCGTTTGTGACTTTTGGTAACCCGTCTCGAATCCACCTTGTGACGCCGTAGGATAAAATGACACCAGTGTCGGACAGAGAAAGGACGCTGAGATACTGAACCGACGCATCCTCTCTGTGTCTCGCCCTGAAGAAGACGATGAAGGAAATCGTGTTGCCGATGATGCCGACGGAATATACGCCCAACATAACATAATGCTGAACGAATCCAAAGATGCTCTCAAGATGATCGAAGTCGCTGCTGCGGAGGTTGGGGACGTCGGTGGGCAGCTCAGGGCTTCCCGTCACAGGCATGTTTCAAGCTCGGGGATAAAGAAATGTAATGAAATGATAGCTAGGATGTAACCAGAATTGGCTATCTCCCGATAGTCAGAAGAAATTGATATCGAGATTGAACCGAACTTAGAGACAGCGGATTCGACGCCATGTCATCAATAAAAACGGGAAAGGTGTCCTCGCATGTCTCCACTTCATGACACCAATAGATGGGAAGATGCTATAAGTTGTATTTTTATCGCATCCACGCCACATTTTATTTTAAACAAGTTTGCTGATATTTCAACTAAATATACATGTAACAACTGGCATATCATCTATTTTTATCATCGTCGCAGTTCTGTCATAACAGGCCATGCATACACATTTCAAAGGTTCTATCAAGATGAACACAAATCGTGAATCCAACATGGCGGCCAATGCTACGTCAGTGTGGATCCCCTGTTTCCCTTGTGGTGTACCAACAATCGTGTGTTGTCACAATTTGGAGATAGTCGACCACAACAAGACGATGGATGCTCAACGAAATGGCGGCCATGATGATGATTGCTAAAAATGGCAATCTTTCTCATCTTTGTTGTGATCCGGGTCCGGTGTAAGGGGTAGGCCTACCAGACGACGAAAGC
>NMRB01000865.1:61867-106839 GCA_002633025.1 Notospermus geniculatus
TAACCAAACCTCCCTGAATCTTGTAACTTTCTCGTGACGAACCCAGAACCTAGTAATACGTGCTATTTTCACTGTAAAAAATCGTCCTGTACCCTGGGTCCAAACCCACGGGTACAGGGAACTAACATGGTAGTACAGCAAACTCACTCCGAGGAAGACGGACCTACTGTCGAAAATATTCCATGGTGACGTGTTCTACTTGGTTCTACCTTGGGTCCTCCTTCCCATGGCGGTTATCACTATGAGTAGAATCAGCAAAGACCATGGGTACTTTGCATTTGGGTACTTTGTACAGAAATGCATATATGAACACGTGGGAAATGGGCTTGAAATTTGGTTAAGGAATTTACCCATATCCATGGGTAAAGTGGACCATTTTGTTTTTACAGTGTTGATCAACTTTGCAGGTAGTCAGAGACCCAAGAGGTTTTTCTAAAGAAATTTGCCTACCGATGCTTCCTCTACAAGAAAAGAATTGTCGGCACTTCCGAAAAAACCTTCTGACGGAAGTTGCTAAAATCAAAGATGGCCGCCAAAATGGCCGCCAAATTCATCAAATCCATGATGTCCCGTTGCTCATTTTTGCTCGCCTCTGTGTGTTGTACCCCCTGGATTTACCGATTTGTGGTCAAATAGATCTTCTTCTTGACAAACCCACAACACGTGGTAAACATTTTCAAAATGTCAGCACGATAGAATGGCAACGTGAGGCCATAAATAACAAAATTGATACAATAATTTATCACACTAAACATAAAAAAGAATTTTGCAATCAGCCTTAAGAATAATTTCACCTGTTTTGAATGACCAGAGTCTTCGGGAGCGAACAGAAAATACGTGTACATTGTGGATGCTGGTAACAAAAATATAACGTACAGAGTCGATACAGTCATTAAAGATACAACCATCCTTGTGTCCTGTTGTTTTTTGGCTTGAGACATCGTTTCCCTGACGGCCGCCCGCCGAGCTCTAGCAATACCCACGACAATCAAGATATTTGAAGAGAAGATCAAAAAGCTTGGGATGTAGTTATACATGGTTGTGTCGAATTGGAATAAAATGCCGCTTACAGCTGATGATGTGGTGTAGGAACAATCATGTGCGGTTAGAAGTTGACGGTAGTCGACCAAAACAAGAAGATGGCTGCTCAACAAAATGGCGGCCACAATGATGATTGCTATGGCAACCTTTCTCATCCTTGTTGTGATCCGGGCCCGGTGTAAGGGGAACCAGACAACAAAAGCTCTTTCCAGTGTAAAAGTCACAATGAGCCATCCAGAAACACACTGGAAAGCGTTGATGAGGAAAAAGTCAATCTTACATGCCGCCGCGTTGTCGAGAGTGTTATAGGAATACCTGCCGTTTGTAACTTTTGGTAACCCATCTCGAATCCACCTTGTGACACCGTAGGATAAAATGAAACCGGTGTCGGACAGAGAAAGGACGCTGAGATACTGAACCGACGCATCCTCTCTGTGTCTCGCCCTGAAGAAAACGATGAAGGAAATCGTGTTGCCGATGATACCGACGGAATATACGCCCAACATAACATAATGCCGAACGAATCCAAAGATGATCTCAAGATGATTGAAGTCGCTGCTGTGAAGGTTGGGGACGTCAGTGGGCAGCTCGGGGCTTCCCGTCACAGCCATGTTTCATGCGCGGAGATGAAGAAAAGTAAGGGAATGATAGCTACATGTACGATATCATGACCCAGACCTCGCGAGAGTCAGAAGTTGATATCGATATTGAAACGCATTTTAGTACACAGGATTCGACGCCATATCATCACTAAAAACGGGAAAGGTGTCCTCGCATGTCTCCACTTCATGACACCAATAGATGGAAAGATGCTACAAGTTGTATTTTTATCGCATCCACGCCACATTTTATTTAAACAAGTTTGCTGATGTTTCTGACTAAATATAACAACTGGCATATGATCTATTTTGATCCTCGTCGCAGTTCTGTCATAATAGGCCATGCATACACATTTCAAAGGTTCTATCAAGATAGTTCGATTCTGGTCAAGATAGTTCGATTCTGGTAGGAAGCAATGTCTTTCACCTTAGAAACCCGATTTCTATTTCATATTCTTTACTTGTATCTCCTTTATTTGTGAACCCTCGCATAACATAAAACTGTTTGGTTCGGAGATTTTTTGGACTACTCGCAGGGTACTGATGGACGCCTCGTTTAAACATGGGCCATTGAACCATCTTTTTGGAAGATGGGGATATTTGGCCTAGTGGTTTAAGGCGTGCTGCCCCTTAGTGCTGCGAGGGTCCGTGGATTCGATTCTGGTAGGAAGCAATGTCTTTCACCTTAGAAACCTGATTTCTATTTCATATTCTATCAAGATACATGTAAACACATTTAAATCGTGAATCCAACATGGCGGCCACTGTTACGTCAGTGTGAATCCCCTGTTTGCCTTTTTATTACCTGTTCTTAGGACCCATCCTTCCTGAGTTTGTCCACTTCCTTCTCATGTTCAGGATAAATCCTTCCTCTTGGCAAATCCACAACACGTGGTAAACATTTTCAAAACGTCAGCCCGATAGAATGGCAACGTGAATCCATACACAACAAAATTGATGCAATAATTTATCATACAACACATAGACAAGAATTTTGTGACAATCATTAAAAATAATTGCATAAGTTTTGAAATTTTAGTATCTCCAGTTGCGAAAAGAAAATATGTGTACATTGTGGATGCCGGTAACAGAAATATAACGTACAGGGTCGATACAGTCATTAAAGATACAACCATCTTTGTGTCCTGCTGTTTTTTGGGTTGTGACATCGTTTTCCTGACTGCCGCCCGCAGGGCTCTAGCAATACCCACGACAATCAAGATATTTGAAGAGAAGATCAGAAAGCTTGGAATGTAGTTATACACAGCTGTCTCGAATTGGAATATAATGCCGCTCACAGCTGATGATGTGGTGTAGGAACAATCATGTGCGGTTACAAGCTGGCGGTAGTCGATCAAAACAAGAAGATGGATGCTCAACAAAATGGCGGCCATGATGATGATTGCTATGGCAACTTTTCTCATCCTTATTGTGATCCGGGCCCGGTGTAAGGGGAACCAGACGACGAAAGCTCTTTCCACTGTGAAAGTCACAATGAGCCATCCAGAAATACACTGGAAGGCGTTGACAAGAAAAAAGTCAATCTTACATGCCGCCGTATTGTCGAGAGGGTTATAGGAATACCTACCGTTTGTGACTTTTGGTAACCCGTCTCGAATCCACCTTGTGACGCCGTAGGATAAAATGACACCAGTGTCGGACACAGAAAGGACGCTGAGATACTGAACCGACGCATCCTCTCTGTGTCTCACCCTGAAGAAGACGATGAAGGAAATCGTGTTGCCGATGATCCCGACGGAATATACGCCCAACATAACATAATGCTGAACGAATCCAAAGATGCTTTTAAGGTGATCGTAATCGCTGCTGTGAAGTTGGGGGACGTCGGTGGACAGCTCAGGGCTTCTCGACACAGCCATGTTTCAAGCGCGGAGATGAAGAAAAGTAGGGGACTGATAGCTTACGATGTCATGACCCAGTATACCTCGCGAGAGTCAGAAGAAGGTGATATCGAGATAGAAACGCATTTAGAGACACAGGATTTGACGCCATATCATCACTAAAAACGGAAAAGGACGGTGTCTTTGCATGTCTCCACTTCATGACTACAATAGATGGGAAGATGCTACAAGTTGTATTTTTATTGCATCCACGCCAGATTTTATTTTAAACAAGTTTGCTGATGTTTAAACTAAATATACATGTAACAACTGGCATATAATCTATTTTGATCATCGTCGCAGTTCTGTCATAACAGGCCATAATATATCAATATACCACCATAATATATCAAGATGAAAACAAATCGTGGATCCCATATCAAGAACTTTCTATTCAAATGTCCCATTTGGCGACAGAGCTATAAATAGCGTCCTCCCTTAAAGAACTGTAATGACTGTTGATGTCGTTGCGGCCAGCTGATCAATCTCGTACCCAGGTCTACCTCCTCCGAGGATATCTCTGGCAAGGGCTACGACATGACCAAAATTTCTGGTCAAACGCTGGCAGCGTGCCAAAATGTTTGTTTCACACAATATTTCGTTCTTCGATGACTGAAAAATACCATGTATGCCTAAAAAGCCATATAATACACGCAAAACACGAAATTGTTTGAGTATTAGAGCAATTTCAAACGAATAGTTGAGTTGGGAACATCAAGCCACGGGTGCCAGCTTCGGTGTGATTCGCCTCAAAATTAGTATATCGCGCATGCGCAGTATTCCTAAAGTCGTCAGCCCTTTCCAGTGGTGTTGTAGGAACGTAAACCCACAGGGGGACAAATTTTCCCGCCAAATCTTCGGCAATCTTCGGCCACCACACTAAAACTACCACAATGGTGGCCGAAAACGACATGCTATACTACTACTGACTGGTATAACGTTGTATTAACCACTTGATTGGTGGTGAATGGTTTTGACTGCTATCAACTGGTATACCGGTCAAAACCATTCAAAAATTTTTATAAGGGCCTGTTTGCCTTTACCTCGCTGTTCTTCGGACCCATCCTTCCTGAGTTTGTCCACTTACTTCTCATGTTCAGGACAAATCCTTCCTCTTGACAAACCCACAACACGTGGTAAACATTTTCAAAACGTCAGCACGATAGAATGGCAACGTGAATCCATAAACAACAAAATTGACACAAAAATTTATCATACTAAACATAGTCAACAATTTTGTGACAAGCATTAAAATTAATTTCATCTGTTTTGAATTTTGAACATCTCCAGTTGCGAAAAGAAAGTACGTGTACATTGTGGATGCTGGTAACAGAAATATAATATATAGCGTCGATACAGTCATTAAAGATACAACCATCCTTGTGTCCTGTTGTTTTTTGGGTTGTGACATCGTTTCCCTGACGGCCGCCCGCCGGGCTTTAGCAATACCCACGACAATCAAGATATTTGAAAAGAAGATCAGAAAACTGGGGATGTAGTTATACATGGCTGTCTCAAATTGGAATATAATGCCGCTTACAGTTGATGATGTGGTGTAGGAACAATCATGTGTGGTTACAAGTTGGCGGTAGTCGACCAAAACAAGAAGATGGATGCTCAACAAAATGGCGGCCATGATGATGATTGCTATGGCAACTGTTCTCATCCTTGTTGTGATCCGGGCCCGGTGTAAGGGGAACCAGACGACAAAGGCTCTTTCTATTGTGAAAGTCACAATCAGCCAACCAGAAACACACTGGAAGACGTGCATTAGGAAAAAGTTAATCTTACATGCCGCTCCGCTGTTGAGTAGGTTATAAGAATATCTGCCGTTCGTGACTTCTGCCAACCCATCTCGAATCCACCTTGTGACGCCATAGAACAAAATTGTGCCGGTGTCAGACACAGAAAGGACGCTGAGATACTGAACCGACGCATCCTCTCTGTGTCTCGCCCTGAAGAAGACCATGAAGGAAATCGTATTGCCGATGATCCCGGCAGAATATACGACCACAATGACGTAATATTGAAAGAAGTCAACGAAATGTTTAAGTTGATTTACACCGCTGTAGTTATGTAGGTTGATGTCGGTGAACAGTTCAGGCGTTCCCGTCACAGCCATGTTTCAACGGCAGAGAAATGAAAAACAGGGAAGTGACAGGCCGTCTTGACCCAGAATACCTGTCCCTCACTCTAATACCACGATTGAAACGCCACGGAAACGCCAGGGAAGATTCATTGTCGTGTCAGTTTTGTAGGCCTATACCCGTCAAATAACGTTTCTACATTCACGATGAGCCAAGTCAATGGGAAGAAGCTGAAAGATAGCAGCCTATTTTTATTGCATCCACGTCGGATTTTATTTTAAAAGTGATTGTTGGTTTAACTCGAAATAACCACAAGCAACGTAATCTATTTTGATAATCGCTGCCGTTCTTTCATGTTGTACGAATTCGTTGAATCTACACCGCGGTCACTGTGACATCCCTGACGTATTTCTCTAGCCGTCTGTATTTGTCATATTTTTTACCTGCCCTCCTTGTACAATGTAGTTCGTTCATTGTCATGTACAGAACAAAACATTCTTCTTCAGAAACCCACAACAGGTGGTAAACATTTTCAAAACGTCAGTACGATAGAATGGCAACGTGAACCCATACAACACAAAATTCATACAATAATTTGTCAAGCTAAATAGAATAAAAAATTTCGTTAGAAACAATATGAATAACTTCCTCTCGGGGGAATACCCTGCGTCTCCGGTGGCGAATAGGAAATACGTGTATATTGTGGATGCCGGTAACAGAAATACAACATACATCGTCGATACACTCATTAAAGATACAACCATCCTTGTGTCCTGTTGTTTTTTGGTTTGTGACATCGTTTCCCTGACGACCGCCCGCCGAGCTCTTGCGATACCCAACAAAATCAAGATATTTGAAGAGAAGATCAGAAAACTTGGGACGTAGTTATAGACTGCTGTATCAAATTGGTAAATTACGCCGTTTAGGGAGGGCGATATGACATACATACAATCGTATTTGGTCGGTATTAGGTGAATGTTGATCACAACTAGAAGATGGATGCTGAACAAAATGGCGGCCATGATGATGACTGCTATGGCAGTCTTTCTATAGGTCGTGGAAATTCGGGCCCGCTTTAAGGGGAACCAAACAACGAAAGCTCGTTCTACAGTGAAAGTCACAACCAGCCACCCCGACATGCACCTGAACATGTGCAGTAGAAAGAAGTTCAACTTGCAGGCTGCCCCGCTGTTGAGTAGGTTGACGGAATACTTGCCGTTCGTGACTTCTGATAACCCATCTCGAATCCACCTCGTGACGCCGTGGACCAAGACGACACCGGTGTCAGACACAGAAAGGACGCTGAGATACTGAACCGACGCATCCTCTCTGTGTCTCGCCCTGAAGAAGACGATGAAGGAAATCGTGTTGCCGATGATCCCGGCAGAATATATGACCACCATGACGTAATTCTGAAAGAAGCTAACGAAGTGTTCAAGTTGACTTAAAGCACTATGGTGATAGAGAATGACGTTGGTGTACAGCTCAGACCTTCCCGTCACAACCATGTTTCAGTCGTAGAGATTAATGAAAAACAGGGAAGTGACAGGCCGTCATGACCCAGAATACCTCTGTGCTGTCATAAGGAGTTGATCAGGGTTCGACGTCCGCTTGCGTTATCGCCCGAAGAGAGGATTTCCATATACCGACAGTCGCTTCCCCTGGCGGAGCCCTCCTCATATGAACACAAAACGCGTCATGCATATCTTGAAAACCTCAGGACTATTGAACGGCAACGCGAGTCGAAGAAGTAATTAATACAATTTGTCCAAGGAAAGTTGAGACTTAGCTTAAGAAATCGAAATTCTATGCATTTGCGATATCGGAGCCTTCAAAAGGGAAAACAGACGAGTTCGTGGTAGATGTTGGCGATATTACAGATGTTGGTGACATTACATACAGACAGCGTTGGCGTGGTCACTTATGCCGATATGTTGTTTCATATCGCACACATGAACAACCCGCCTGAACATGGCCGTATACCCACCCTCCCTGTTTCCCGGGGATTGTTTCCGCCTGTCTTTGGAGACTTCACCACTGCAAGAAAATACAGCCAAGCCATGAGATACATTACTACACCGAACTCTTAGGATATCCCGTCTATCAAGGGGCATCACTCAGAATAAGTTGTGCACCGACTAAACAAGAGGTGAATCGGCCTAGCGCTCCGCTGCATAATCTGTCTGGGTGAATGTCAGAACGATCAGGCCTCGGCACGCAAGGCGTCACGTCCCAGTTCGATTAGGGCCTCCAACCCAAACAATAACAGAAGACAGAGGCTAGGCCTCCTCAGGCCTATTGTGGTTCTCATTATGGTGGAAATTGTGAACGGACTCCGACCAAGCCAAAAACACATTCAGATTCGACCCGACATGCCCGATCGAACCGCATTCTGAACCGGATGTGTTCCAAGTTTTTGGGTAGCGTTTACACAGGCATGTTAATCTAGTCACAGTCCGACTTCAAATTACTCTTGTGGAACTCTCCACAGCGAGTGCGGTCAGTCAGTGGAGGAAGAAAAACCACAATGCGCATGCGCGCAGGTAGGATCAATCCGGATTCGGGTCTCATTTGCGTTTAGACGAGAATTTTTATCTGGTCGTATGTGGTCCAATGTGGTCTAATGCGGTCGAATGTGGATATATTCGGGAGCAGCAAAATGGGTGGTTCATTTTAAATCCACATTGGACCACATTAGACCACATTGGGCAGCGTTTACATGCAAGAGTTTTGAACCACAATCGGATTCGACCGGATCGCGTGTGGATTTTTGCCTGTCGTCTAAATGGCCGCACTGACGCGGATCAGAAGAAAAATATCCAACCTGAAATTCGGGCCATACTTGTAGTTTACTTTTCCAGAACAAGTCCTAGTGCTCTCTACACAATGGGATACAATAGATATCCTAGATATGGCCAACTTCTGCAACCCAAGTTAGATGGGTGGTTAAGAAATGTCTGCCGTTTGTGACTTGATGTAACCCGTCCCCAATCCACTTTGTGACGCTGTATAGAGCAAAACTACAGGGGTGTCGGACACAGAGGATGCTGAGATACTGAACCGATGCATCGTCTCTGTGTCTCGTCCTGAAGAAGACGATGAAGGAAATCGTGTTGCCGATGATCCCGGCGGAATATACGACCACCGTGGTTGAAAGACGCCGACGAAATTTTCAAGTTGTGGCGATCAGGATGATTTCGGTGCTCAGTTCAGGCCTTCCTGTCACAACCATATTGCAATCGCAAAGATATGAAAAACAGGGAAGCGACAGGCCGGCATGACCCAGAATACCGATGTAATTGAGAATCTGAATGCCTCCGTGGCGGACGCTCAAAAACAGGTAGACATGCCACCCCATTGTAGACTCGGGACCCAGTCGTTGTGTCGCTCCGGCCGCCGCACCACTCCACACTTGTGGAGTGTAGTGCGGCGGCCGGAGCGACACAACGACTGGGTCCCGAGTCTACCCCACTGTCAACTTGCGGCTTAATCCATCAGTCTTTTGTTGGCAAGCATTGCCAGTGGGGGAGGGGGGGGAGATATTACACCGGTCCCTCATTCTATCATCGGGAGGGATAAGGAAGTTGAAACGCAACTTAAACACCATTCGTTATCACACTACGTCTTCTGTTGTTCTTTCATATCAAATCGTTCTGAACTTTGCCCTTTGCGTCTCAAGTTCAGTACTAATAGATATGATACAAGAGTGATGGCACAAATGCCTCCGGTAATACTGCCCGCTTTATTGTGTGGCGCACGCTCAAAAACAGGTAGACATGCCGCCCCATTGTCACATTGCGGCTTAATCCATCCGTCTTTTTGTTGTTAGGCATTGGCAATCGGGGGGAGGGGGGATATTACACCGGCCCCTCATTCTATCGGGAGGGATAAGGAAGTTGAAACGCTACATAAACAGCATTCGTTATCATACTACGTCCTCTGTTGTTCTTTCATGTCAAATCGTTCTGAACTTTGCCCTTTGCGTCTCAAGTTCAGGCGTTGATCCTTCCTCTTGACAAACCCACAACACGTGGTAAACATTTTCAAAACATCAGCCCGATAGAACGGCAACGTGAATCCATACACAATAAAATTGATACAATAATTTATTAAGCTAAACAGGATCAAGAATTTCGAGATGAGCCATAACAATAACTTTATTTGTTTTGAATCACTCGAGTCCTCGCGAACGACTAGAAAATACGTGTACATTGTGGATGCTGGTAACAGAAATATAACGTACAGAGTCGATACAGTCATTAAAGATACAACCATCCTTGTGTCCTGTTGCTTTTTGGGTTGTGACATCGTTTCCCTGACGGCCGCTCGCCGGGCTCTAGCAATACCCACGACAATCAAGATATTTGAAGAGAAGATCAGAAAGCTTGGGATGTAGTTATAGACCGCTGTACGGAATTGGAACATAATGCCGCTTGTTGTGGGTGATGAGGTGTACCAACAGTCGCGGGTGGTAACAATTACGCGAACGTCCACCACAACAAGAAGACGAATGCTCAACAAAATGGCGCCCATGATGATGATTGCTATGGCAATCATTCTCATCCTTGTTGTGATCCGGGCCCGGTGTAGGGGGAACCAGACGACGAAAGCTCTTTCCACTGTGAAAGCCACAATCAGCCATCCAGATATACATTTGAACATGTGAAGTAGAAAGAAGTTCAACTTGCAGGCCGCCCCGGTGTTGAGCAGGTTGTAGGAGTACCTGCCGTTCGTGACTTCTGGTAAACCGTCTCGAAACCACCTTATAACACTGTACAACAAAACAACACCGTTGTCAGACACAGAAAGGACGCTGAGATACTGAACCGACGCATCCTCTCTGTGTCTCGCCCTGAAGAAGACGATGAAGGAAATCGTGTTGCCGATGATCCCGACGAGTGATATACCGAACATGATATAATTTTCAAGGAATCCAAAGATGCTTTCAATTTGACTTAAACCACTGCTGTGATGGAGGATGTTGGTATACAACTCAGGCCTTCCCGTCACAGCCATGTTTCAGTTGCAGCGATTATTGGAATGTGGGAAAGCGAGGATAGGCCTACATGTACTTGTTTATGACCCCAAATACGTCACTTCAGTCTCGAGGAAACGTATCGAGAATGAAACAATTCGAATGAACATGATTCGACGTCAACTGACTTGTCGTCCAACGAGAGGATATCCCGTACTACAGGGTGTTTCAGAAAAAACGTGTCATCTCCAAAATGTTCCCTAAAACTAAAACTCAGAAAGATTTGGAGCTATAAATCTGCAGGCACGTAGAGCGGGATGTAAATGACTGTTCTTGAAATTTTTGCTCTGATTGCTTTATGCATGACTGCACAAGAGGCCTTTACCTGAATGGGTTGAAAATGGTGCAAAAACCCTGTAGTATATCTTACTTGAATGTTCCCCAACCGTTTAAAGTGATGTGTCAGCCAACAAAATTTGAATGCAAAAGAGGACGAATCTTTGTTTACAAACACTCATTTCCTGCATTCTGATTGGCTGTGTGGTAAATGTTTACAAACATCATCCTTCTGTTTACAAAACGACTGTCGATTCGCTTTAAAATGATATGATTCTTTTGGTGATATGGGGTTTGGAGACATTCTTGAATGTCCCAGGTGAAATGCGGATCACAAGTAGGATGTGGATACTCACCGTGGTCGTCATGAGAGGTAGGCCTATCATGGTCGACGTTGCCAAAGATCGCCTTCCGTCTGTTGGCATGGTGTACCTGTCTTTTCGAGCCAGTTATTGGTTACTTTTTGCTGTTCTTTTGTGCTGCCTGACGATTTTTGCGGGTCCGGTGAGGCACGGTGAGGTGTTTAGTCGCACCCGGTCACCCTCTCTCAACTAGCAGGGCGAGGGGGAACATGATTGACATTAGGCCTACGTGGTAACTGTGGAAAAACAGAATCATGAACAAAGCAATTCCACTGGTGCGACGACAGAGTGAAGATCCTTCTAAAACAATATTCCCTTTATATTAATTCCTACCTAAACAGCCCGATTTCCCGCCGTCGCTTCCAAGGCCGAGACCTTCTGGTACGAACACAAAACCCAGTCATGAATATGTTGAAGACGTCAGCACCATTGAAGGGCAACGTGAGTATGTTATAAAAGTAGGCCTACTCACATTACATTTGATACAAAAAATAACTTGTTGTAATCAGAGCAAAGAAATTTGAGCCTCTCTAAAAAATCGAAGTTCTATGCGCGCTGCTATCAGCTACTTCATGAAAATGGAAAAATACACGACTTCAGGGTAGTTTTTTTAGTAAAATATAGAGACAGCGTCGGTGTCGGTTTTCAGCCACTCACGTTTCATGTCGCACACAACAGTTCGCGTGAACATGGCTGTACCTCCCTCGACCTACAGCACGTTTGATTATTTCCCAACACTTTCTCAGACGCTGTTTCCGCGTGACTAATCACTTCACACGTCACTCTCTCGCGTGACTGTAATCACTTCTCGCGTGACTAATGACATGCATATGAAATCAATCAGCCTATTGAATAATATTCATTTGTTTTGAATCATTAAGGCACTCTCACACGTGCGACAGTTGGCCTGCGTTTAATTGCGATAGACAATCGCAGGTGTACTGTTACAAATTAACGCAAACTATCGCAGACCTTGCGATAATATTGCAGGCAATCGCGTATAATCGTGAAATTTTGGAAATGTTCAAAAAATTTAACCTTGGCGCAGATTGTCGCAAAATATCGCAAAATGTCGCAAAAAATCGTTTATAACCCCAAATTATCGGTGTCGACTGAAGACGCTGCAGACAGAAAACCCGTATTGTCGCAAGATTGTCCCAGCTAGCTATAATCGCAGACTGTCGCAAACAACCGCAAGTGAACGCCAAAAACACTGATTATCGTTAAGTTTACGACAATTCTGCGATACGTCTGCGACAAATCTGCGATAATTTCGGCGATTGTTTGCGTAACGTAGAAAAATACAATCGCACGCAAATTGTCGCACGTGTGAGAGCGGCTTTAGAGAAAGAAGAGGCGAAATTCAGGAACTTCGGCGTGAAAGAACACGTACTGGTTAGGAGCGGTCTTTCACAGCCTCTTGACAAACCCACAACACGTGGTAAACATTTTCAAAACGTCAGCCCGATAGAATGGCAACGTGAATCCATACACAATAAAATTGATACAATAATTTATTAAGCTAAACAGAATCAAGTATTTCGCAATCAGCCTTAAAAATAATTTCACGTGTTTTGAATCATCAGAGTCTTCGGGAGCGAACAGAAAATACGTGTACATTGTGGATGCTGGTAACAGAAATATAACGTACATCGTCGATACAGTCATTAAAGATACAACCATCCTTGTGTCCTGTTGTTTTTTGGGTTGTGACATCGTTTCCCTGACGGCCGCGCGCCGGGCTCTAGCAATACCCACGACAATCAAGATATTTGAAGAGAAGATCATAAAACTTGGGATGTAGTTATAAGCCGTTGTCTCAAACTGGAATATAATACCGCTTATTTTGGGTGATGTGGTGTACCAACAATCGTGTGTTGTCACAATTTGGAGATAGTCGACCGCGACAAGAAGATGGACGCTCAACAAAATGGCGGCCATGACGATGATTGCTATGGCAACCTTTCTCATGCTCGTTGAAATTCGGGCCCGGTGTAAGGGGAACCAGACAACGAAAGCTCTTTCCACTGTGAAAGTCACAATCAGCCATCCAGATATACATTTGAACATGTGAAGTAGAAAGAAGTTCAACTTGCAGGCCGCCCCACTGTTGAGTAGGTTGTAGGAATACCTGCCGTTCGTGACTTGTGGTAACCCGTCTCGAATCCACCTTACAACACCGTACAGCAAAACTACACCAGTGTCAGACACAGAAAGGACGCTGAGATACTGAACCGAAGCATCCTCTCTGTGTCTGGCCCTGAAGAAGACGATGAAGGAAATCGTATTGCCGATGATCCCAACGAGGAATATGCCGAACATGACGTAATTTTGAACGAATCCAAAGATGCTTTCAAGTCGCTGGAATTCATTCCGGACGATGACGTTGGTGAACAGTTCAGGGATTCCCGTCACAACCATGTTTCAGTTGCAGCGACTAATGGAAGGCAGGGAAATGAGAGTCGGTCCTAGGCCCACTTCATGACCCAGACTACCTCTAGGCTGTGATAAGGAGTTGGTATCAAATTAGCAAACAAGATTCGACGCCAACTTAAGTTGTCATCCAAAGAGAGGATTTCCTTTACTTTTTTTCAATGCGGTTTTCCAGCCGTTGCGAAATCGACTGAAGGATTCGGAGCAGTTGCTGCTGATTCGTCAGAAGCCAGAGAGAGATTTACCACATGAAATGAAATGAAAATGAACAGTACTTAAAGTGCCAAAATCCACAGAAACGTGATCGACTGTGTATAAACTATGACGGTCTGCTGTAGCGAGCAAAGAGAACGGTTTTGAGGTGGCGAGCAAAGGCAGTTGCGCGCTCTCAATCTTTTTGATGTTGGTGGGAGTTGATTCCACAGCCTGGGAGCAGCACACTGGAAAGCTCTGTCACCATAAGACAAAACCCTTCCCCACATGACGTCTTTCATTTCAAAAACATACATTGGTGGCTCGGAACTCCGGGACAAGCAGAAAGGGTTCCATCTGTTTAGGATTGTTCCTGCCAACGAAATCATGATATTCTAGTAGAAAACAAAAAAGCAGGGTGTTATTGTTGTGGTAGATGGTTTTCTCGAAGTGGAAATCAAAGATGCTTTATACATTTTGTGATGGGGTATACAAACGTTCTTAAAATTCCCAACTACCGGTGATATGTCGATCACAACGAGGATACGGATACTCACAGAAATCGTTGTCATCATGATAGTTACCATGGCAAACTTCGCCAAAGATTGTTTTTCGTCTGTTGGCATAGTTCCCTCTTCGTTGACTGTTCTGACCGTAGTTTCTTTTAGTATTTTATGCTGCCTGTGTTCTTTCCGGGCGTCACCTCCTCTAGGCCAGCCTTGAGATCATTTTCGACACGAGCACTGCGCTGGAACAAATTTGTACGAAAACCCAGAAGGCTTATGCGAAATTCAAAATTCAAAATTCGACTGCGAAATTCAGAACTCGGCTGCGAAATTCAAAACTCGACTGCGAAATTCAAAACTCGGCTGCGAAATTCAAAATTCAGTCAAGCCAATCAGAGCCCTTCTTACATCCACCGAAATGACGACATTCGTACACACGCCATCTTTTCGCAGTCGAGTTTTGAATTTCGCAGTCGAGTTATGAATTTCGCAGTCGAGTTATGAATTTCGCAGTCGAATTTCGAATTTTGAATTTCGCATGAGCTTTCTGGGCTTTCGTAAAATTGTGAACCGAACATTCCCATCGGTGAGACGGAGTAAAAGTTCTTCTAAATAATATTCCTTGGGTTCCTCACCTAAAAAGCCCGATTTCCGACAGTCGCTTCTCTGGCGGAGACCTCCTCATATGAACACAAAACGAGTCGTGAATGTTCCAAGAACGTCAGCACCATGAATGCATTGAACGTGAATCTTTGTAATACTAAACCACAAAACTGATACATCAAACACTAACCTGTATATGTGCAAAAAAGATATATTTTTTTGAGACCTGACTCAAGAATTCAAAGTTCAATGCGGTGTCGGATGAAAAGGTGAATATGATACTGACGGGAACAAAGAGTTTCTTGTTTCGGCGCGCCCCCTCCGCCATCTTGGTTTCTATAGAAGTTTTGTGCGTGCGCAACTGTATCTGGTGGGTGAATCAAAGCATGTGATTGGTCGTAATTTCCCACCAGATATACATGTAACTGCGCACGTGCAGTTTTGCAAGAAATCCAGGATGGCGGGGGCCCGTCCAAACGATGAATACCAGTGTACCACAGATGGTTAACAACCGATAATCGAACGAACAAGGTCTCTTCGAATCCATCAAGTGCGCTGCCCCTCTATGGTTTTTCCAGCACACTACATGTAAGCTTGAGGCCCGTTTTCACCATTCTGCACAATGCATCGTGTAGAAATCGCTAACCTCTTCCTACACTCTGCAGCAAGCAACCAAATTCCGTGTTCAACGCTTTGGGATTTTCTCGTGCGACCAATCAGAAGCCTCGGTTCTCATGCGGTAATTTATTCAATACGAGTACGCCGTTCAACTTCATAGCGGACAACACTGGCCTGCTGGCACATAATTGACTTCCCACTGCCAGTCCTACAACAGAATAACAAATAGTCTCCATCGAATATTGCCTTCGCGGCTTCTTTTTGAGTACTTGTAAGTCCTTGCACGGATACTTTGCATTCGAATAAAGTTTCATCGAGCCCGCCATCTTGTCATCATACCCGAGCTGCCGATGCAAGCTCTGCCGTGATTGGTTGCTATTTCTGGGACGTGGGAAATCCTTGAACACGGAATGTGGTTTGCTTGCGTGAAGGTCAAGGGAGGAGAAGCCGAGTCTTGACCTGAACTCAGTGAAGATGGTTTTCACAAAATACACCCTCCCGCCCCTACCAAACACACAGTGTATCATCATGTGACCATGCACGGGATATGCACGGAAATCGAACAATACTGGACTCGCCTTGTCTTTGTCTTGTGGCATGAGTATAGTGGCAAACGGTAGTAAACTGTTGGGAAAAAACAAAAGAATTTTACAGAATTTTCTGGCAGCCAGGCACTTTCTGTGAAATTACAGGAGCCACATTTTTAGTTAAAGGCATTGCATCTGAACCAATGCCCTGCGTTTTATGTTGCACCTGGGAGGGACCTTCCAAACAAAGGGTCATGGGCAATGACATAATATTCCTTTGACCCTGAATCCTTTCTGTGAATTTGAAATAGAATTTCGAGGTAGCCGTGTTGATCAAGAAGATTGAAATCAGGAAAAAGTACATAATAACACCATTTTTTGTAGATCAACTTGAGTAGCCTATATTGGGACAAGCTCGTCCCAATATACTCAAGTTGATCTACAAAAAATGGTGTTATTATGTACTTTTTCCTGATGTGAATTTGAAGAAAGTGCTTGAAACTCTGCTGCACAGACTATTCTATAGAATCTTCTGTTTTTTTCTAACCGTGTTACTCCCCCCTTAACCCAGGCCAAAAGAAGGGTTGAGTCCAGTTCTTTGCTTTTCGTGCAGAACAAGGTCTATCAACACGAACTAGAATGGAAACAAGTGGCTGTTGTTTAAAAATATGATGTCCTTCCCAAGAAGGAAAGATCTCATGATGAAAATAGCTGGTTTGTTTTTCCACCTTCGCAAACAAATTTAGCACAATGGTATGCCATCATCGGAGTACCTTCATTCTGATCTGTGATCGCAGCCGAGACAGACAGTGTCGGGTCACATCTGTCATTTTGGCTGTTCAACAAAGTACTGCGATCTGTTCGTCTGCTATCAACTATCGCTGAGATTCAGAAAATCAAGAAGGCTCTGATGAAAGTTCAAGCATCGTGAACGTTGACCAAAGGGATCCGCCACTGATTAAGCTGGTTAGTGATAAAACCCGGAATGAAACGAAACGAAATGAAATCCTCGAAATGATCCCATCAAAATGGGACTCGCAAGGAATTTGAGGATTAACTAGGCCTAAATTAAGTGTCATTATGTTGCAGATGTAGGCTTCTGCCTTGAGATTGACGTTTTTTTCGACATAGCACACAAAATAAAATTGAATTATTATTTTTAGAATCAATCAGAATCATCATGTACGAAAGTCCCTTCGGTGCTCCTCAAGTTACCGCCAGTTTCTGTTCTGCGTCTTCTTCACTCTGGTGCATAAAGCAAGCGTCAATGTCGGAGCAGATTCTACGTGAAAAACTTAAATATCGATATTACAGTAAGACAATAAAACGAAAATCAAAATGCAAATAATGCCCATTTCGATGATTTATATTTCGTTTCGTTTCATTCCGGGTTTTATCACTAACCGATAAAGCTTCGGTCTGTGTAGTAAAAGGCGTCAGTTCGTGTCCTGTCCTCAAAGAGACGACCCAAATGCAATCTTGCCGTGACATCCTGTCCCCGTTTCTGTTCTGTTCATGAAACTCTGTGCCTGAGAGATGGTTCTGACGGGAAAGCCTGGCTGGTCCACCGTTTTCGAATGGCCCACCGACGATCCCCAGACACATGGAGATTTCAGTCAATTTGAAAGATTCTTCGATTTCTATCACGGCTACTTCATGGTGGTCATATATTCCGTCGGTATCATCGGCAACACGATTTCCTTCATCGTCTTCTTCAGGGCGAGACACAGAGAGGATGCGTCGGTTCAGTATCTCAGCGTCCTTTCTGTCTCTGACAGCGGTGTTGTCTTTGTCCAGGGTTTTATGAGGTGGATTCAAGACGGGCTACCGCTAGTCACGAATGGCAGGTATTCTTATAACCCTTACAACAGTAGGTCGACATGTAAGATTTACTTTTTCCTAATACACGTCTTTGAGTGTATTTCTGGATGGCTCATTGTGACTTTTACAGTGGAAAGAGCTTTCGTCGTCTGGTTCCCCTTACACCGGGCCCGGATCACAGCAAGGATGAGAATGGTGGCCATAGCAATCATCATCATGGCCGCCATTTTCTTGAGCATCCATCTTCTTGTTTTGGTCGACTTTCGCGTCAGTGTGACCTCGCACGATTGTTGGTACACCACATCATCCACAACAAGCGGTATTATTTACCAGTTCGAGACAGCTGTGTATAACTACATCCCAAGCTTTCTGATCTTTTCTTCAAATATCTTGATTGTCGTCGGTATTGCTAGAGCCCGGCGATCGGCCGTCAGGGAAACGATGTCACAAGCCAAGAAACAACAGGACACAAGGATGGTTGTATCTTTAATGACTGTATCGACACTGTACGTTATACTTCTGTTACCATCGTCCACAATGTACACATATTTTCTAGTCGCTCCTGAAGACACCGAAGATTCAAGAAAGATGAAGGCATTTTTATGGCTCATTGCAAAATTCTTGATTTTGTTCAGCTTAACGAATTATTGTATCAATTTTGTAGTGTATGGATTCACGTTGCCATTCTATCGTGCTGACGTTTTCAAACTGTTTACCACGTGTTGTGGGTTTGTCAAGAGGAAGGATTTATCCTGAACCTGAGGAAAGGCATCTCGACATATCAAGGCCTACGGTCACTTCGACTGCCACGTTAACCGGGAGCCAATCAGGACCATCGTTTCAAAGTTACCCACAATTCCGAGTTCGCATAAAACCGGAGTTTCAACGAATGAAATAATATTGACATCAAACATATATATAATTTTACACATGAATATATATATATTTTATGGATATAAATATTTTTTATAAATATTTGTTTTTACACATATTCTTGAATATAAATATTCTTTTCGAATAAATATTTTCCCGCCATCTTGGTTTATAGAGAGCTTTTGTGCATGCGCAACGGTAGGCAAATCAAAGCATGTGATTGGTCGTAAGATCCGATTTCCTCTTTAGATACAACTGCGCATGTGCAGTTTACAAGAAATCCAAAATGGCCGGGGCAGGTGTGACAGGAATGAACGCCGTGGAAATGCAAGTCCACCAAACAATAGCCCGCTATTGTAAGGTTATATTCGAATGGTCATGGTTTCCATAGCCATTCTAATAACTCGCTGAACGATAAGACCGGACTTTGATAGCAGGGGGAATTACATCCCTGCCACACATTTGTTTAAAAATATTATCATACCCTTCCCTTTAGAAGATCTATTTATAAACATGCTGATCAACCTCATGATCAAAATAGGTGGTTTGTTTTCCACGTTCGCGAACAAATTTAGCATAATCAGATTATTGTATGTCATCCTCGCTTCTTCATTCTGGTCGAAGCCGAGGTAGTTTCCAGTCACGTCTGTTTTGCACTCACGAACTAATACAGCGGTTTCGTCGTTCGCTGTCTAGAGGGAGTTTAAGAGATCACACGCTAACGATAACATTTACGTTAACAGTATTTTTTGTACATGAAATACATGCAAGAAATAGCGTTAACGTAAACGTTATCGTTAGCGTGTGATCTCTTAAACTCTGTAATATCTCTGTATATTGTGCTACTTCTTATTAGCTAATCTGTCAGCAAGTCCAAGCATTATCGTGTGGACTTTGACTGAACGCTGAAAGGGAGACATCCGAAAGATATTGCCCGGCGGGCACTCTTCGTTTTTGTTTTGATTAGCGTAGTGTCACCGTCGGTTAACAGACGGCGCTGTGCGTTATGACACAGGCCCCTGGAGAGCTATCAGTGAGTTTAGAACACGTATCTAACCAAAAAACGCTAGTTTGTAAAATATACACCCACGAATTCGGGGTGTGTATTTAACAAACTAGCGTTTTTTTTGGCTACGTGTTCTAAACTCACTGATCGCTCTCTCGGGGCCTGTGTTTTGGTTTTGATTAGCGTAGTGTCACCGTCGATTAACAGATGGCGCTGTGCGTTATGGCAACGAGTGGCCGCCGGGCAATATCTTTCGGACGTCTCTCTTTAAGGAAAACCTAATCGCACTCAAAGTGATCCAACACTGATGGAGATTCTGTTAATGGTGTGATACATGCTGTTAGTTCATATTCATTCCTCTCGATGTCATTCATCGTGACAGCCCCAACGTCCTGTCCCCGTTTCTGTTCTGTTCATGAAACTCTGTGCTTGAGAGATGGTTCTGACGGCAGAGCCTGGCTGGTCCACCATTTTTGAATGGCCCACCGACGGTCCACAGACACATGGAGATTTCAGTCAATTTGAACGATTCTTCGATTTCTTTCACGGCTACTTCTTGGTGGTCGTATACTCCGTCGGTATCATCGGTAACACGATTTCCTTCATCGTCTTCTTCAGGGCGAGACACAGAGAGGATGCGTCGGTTCAGTATCTCAGCGTCCTTTCCGTGTTCGACACCGGTGTCGTCTTGGTCCAAGGCGTCACGAGGTGGATTCAAGATGGGTTACCACAAGTCACGAACGGCAGGTATTCTTATAACCTTTTCAACAGTAGGTGGGCATGTAAAACGTTTTTTTTTCTTCACAAATTCTTCAAATATGTTTCTGGATGGCTGATTGTGGCTTTCACCGTCGAACGAGCTTTCATCGTCTGGTTCCCCTTACACCGGGCCCGGATCACAACAAGGATGAGAATGGTTGCCATAGCAATCATCATCATGACCGCCATTATACTACACATCCATCTTCTTGTTTTGATCGACTTTCGTGAAAGTGTGAGCTCACACAATTGTTGGTACACCACATCACCCACAACAACCGGTATTATTTACCAATTCGAGACAGCTGTGTACAACTACATACCTAGCTTTCTGATCTTCTCTTCAAATATCTTGATTGTCGTGGGTATTGCTAGAGCCCGGCGGGCGGCCGTCAGGGAAACGATGTCACAACCCAAAAAACAACAGGATACAAGGATGGTTGTATCTTTAATGACTGTATCGACTCTGTACGTTATATTTCTGTTACCTGCATCCACAATGTACACGTACTTCCTACTCGCTCCCGAAGACGCGGAAGATTCAAGAAAGATGAAGGTATTTTTGTGGCTCATTGCAAAATTCTTGCTTCTGTTTAGCTCAATAAATTATTGTATCAATTTTGTTGTTTATGGAGTCACGTTGCCATTCTATCGGGCTGACGTTTTGAAGATATTTACCACGTGTTGTGGGTTTGTTAAGAAGGATTTATCCTGGACCTGAGGAAACGCCAACAGGGCCTACGGTCACTTCGCCCTTCGACTATAATACGCTCCCTTGAGTGAGGGCAGGAGTGAACTGGAAAGCTTGTCAGGGCAACCACTCACCCATGTCGCACTCCAACATCTCGCGAGAACATGGCCTTATCCTACATATACCTTGACCTACAGTACGTGTACGTTCGATTACTTCCCACATTTTCTCACCAGTCAGACTCACTTCCGGTTTGACTGATCACTTCTTGCGTGTCTGTAATAGGAGCGAGTTGACCAATAGGTGTCACTACGGCCCAATTCAATGCATATAGCGGACCCAGTCATTATTGATCGAGCAGCATCACATAGATTTCCCTGTACATTGGTCCGCTAGAACTTTGCTGCCATCTGTTGGCAATATGCTGACTGCTCCTATACTTAAAGCCCAGGGGTAGCCGCATAGAAACTCCGCTAGTGCTTCGACAGCCTATCGGTGTTAAAATACATAGGAAAATGTACAGTACTATCGGCAGATGGGCTCCGCTAGTGCTAGCGGGGTTTCTATGCGGCCACCCCAGGAATGTCAATAACGTTAGCGTTAGCGTTAACGTATGGTTTCTTAACCTCACTATTAGTTCCACCCTTAAACCCAGGACAAAAGAAAGGTCCAGTCCAATTCTTCGCTTTCCATGCAGCACAAAATCTATCTACCGTAGATCACATGTACTAGTTTTGAACTGAGTTGCCATTGTTTATGATGTCATTTTCCTTTGGAGATCTATACATGAACATGCTCATCAACCTGTGCTGGTGATCAAAATAGGCTTTGCTAGCTTTTGTTTTTCCACCTTCACAAACAAATTTAGCACAATCAACGATTCAGATAATCAAAAGGGTCTATAAAAGTCCAAGCACCATGAACGTTCACCAAAGCGATTCATCGGTGACTGAGCTTCGGTCTTTGTTGATCTTTGTGTCTTCTCCTCAAGGAGATGACCCAAATGCCATCTTGGCCGTGACGTCCAACTCTTTTTCTTGAGAGATGGTTGTGACGGGAAAGCCTGGCTGGTCCACCGTTTTTAAACTGCCCACCGACGTCCCCCTGATACACAGAGATTTCAGTCAGTTTGAAAGATTCTACAATTTCTATCACGGCTACTTCTTGGTGGTCATATACTCCGTCGGTATCATCGGCAACACGATTTCCTTCATCGTCTTCTTCAGGGCGAGACACAGAGAGGATGCGTCGGTTCAGTATCTCAGCGTCCTTTCTGTGTCCGACACCTGCGTAATCCTGTTCAATGGCGTCACAAGGTGGATTAATTACGGATTACCACATGTCACGAACGGCAGGTATTCTTATAACATACTCAGCAGTACATTTGCTTGCAAGCTGAACATTTATCTAGTTCAGGTATCCTTTTGTATATCTGGATGGCTGATTGTGGCTTTCACAGTGGAAAGAGCTTTCGTCGTCTGGTTCCCCTTACACCGGGCCCGGATCACAACAAGGATGAGAATGGTTGCCATAGCAATCATTATCATGGCCGCCATTATACCACACCTTCATCTTCTTGTTTTGATCGACTTTCGTGAAAGTGTGACCTCACACAATTGTTATTACACCACGTCACCCACAACAACCGGTATTATTTACCAGTTCGAGACAGCTGTGTACAGCTACATTCCCAGCTTTCTGGTCTTCTCTTCAAATATCTTGATTGTCGTTGGTATTGCTCGAGCCCGGCGCGCGGCCGTCAGGGAAACGATGTCACAACCCAAAAAACAACAGGACACAAGAATGGTTGGTCACGTACCTGTAATGAAAAGCCAATGCATTTACCATTGAAATGGACTGAATGTCCGGGCTCATAACTTTGCCCCAGAGTTTCGTTGGAAGGGGCGCTATTTTCCTACCTTCTTTCAATGGTGCCACTGGATATGGGAGTAGTAATACAATGGGCTAGCCAAAAGTAGATCCAATGGTGTGACTAAAATGAAACTTTCTGAAAACTGAAAATTAATTGTTTAAAAAATTATTTATATGTGGGAATGAATATTTGAGGACGTTTTACCCCTTATTGACATATAACGAGTGGAGGAACACGTTTTTTTAAGTACTACTTTTACCATGTAACCCCGCGCTGATTGGTCAATTACTGGCACGTGACCGGTTGTATCTTTAATGACTGTATCGACGCTGTACGTTATATTTCTGTTACCAGCATCCACAGTGTACACATACTTCCTAATCGCTCCTGAAGACACGGAAGATTCAAGAAAGATGAAGGAATTTTTATGGCTCATTGCAAAATTCTTGATTCTGTCTAGTTTAATAAATTATTGTATCAATTTTGTTGTGTATGGAGTCACGTTGCCATTCTATCGCGCTGACGTTTTGAAGATATTTACCACGTGTTGCGGGTTTGTCAAGAGGAAGGATTTATCCTGAACTTTACGAAAGGCATCTTGACACATCAAGGCCTACGATCACTTTCGCCCTTCAATTCCGCTTCCTTGAGTGAGGGCAGGAGTGACTGGAACGCTTGTCAGGGCTAACCACTCACGTTCCATGTGGCACTCGCGAACTTTGATTCCAGGGGAATTAAACCCCTGTCACACCTTTTTCGTGACCTCCACACACTGTCGCAGTGTGGAGGTCATATTCATTTCTCAGGGTTTCTTTCTATGTAACTCTATCAATTTTTTTCTGTGAACGGATACCAGAAAACCGCTAATCGTACCAATCTCAAACTTTCACAGAGTCTGCAATGTACAATAATCTAGTTTGAGGCCTGTTTCAACCCAAACATCTGTGCGCTATCGGACGCTATCGATGCATATAAAAATTGTGGTATAGCCGATAGCTGTCACAGGTTTCACCAAATCCTTTCGCCCGAAATATCTATGTAGTGTTAACTTCTTTGTCTTCAAACCATTGTTTGCCATATTTGGTAGGAACCAGTAAATTCAGTAAATTGCATCGACTCTCATGCTTCCGAGCTAAACTGCCGGAATTTTGTGCCGAAGGTTGCATTTTCCTCAGCTGACTATTATAAAATCAGGATAGTAATGTCAACGTCTTGCAATAGATAAACATGTTTAGAACAATTTGAGCCTATTGGTAATCTGAAGTTCGATCTCATGACTTCAAAAAATGCATTTGAAGTGTGATAAATTTACAGTAGAGGCCTCCTGCGCATGCCCAGATTGACTTCTACCGGTCGTCAATAATATTCTATTGGCTGTGCTGTGGAGAGGTAGGCGTCGACTACGCCGATTTGGCTGCGTCACCATTTTAGGAGGGCTTTCCCCATGTTGAGGCCATTCTCCGAAAGGTGACGCCTCTATAGCAAATTCCCTTCCTAACAGTCGTGTTTCCAGCACATTTGCGGATGTTTCTACAAAATACAGCCATCCGCCCAACCAAACCCACTGTTGTATAATCACGGGACGGGATCTGTACGGAAAACAAAGAATTGGACAAGCCCTTCCTTTGTCCTGTGGGGTGAATAGGGGGAAGGTATTAGTTCCACCCTTAAACCAGGACAAAAGAAAGGTCCAGTCCAATTCTTCGCTTTCCATGCAGCACAAGATCTATTTACATCACATGTTAGTTTTGAACTGAGTTGCCATTTTTTATGATGTCATTTTCCTTTGAAGATCTATTCATGAACATGCTGATCAACCTGTGCTGGTGATCAAAATAGGCTTTGCTGGCTTTTGTTTTTCCACCTTCACAAACAAATTTAGCACAATCAATGATTCAGGTAATCAAAAGGGTCTATAAAAGTCCAAGCACCATGAACGTTCACCAAAGCGATTCATCACTGATCACTGAGCTTCGGTCTTTGTTGATGTTCGTGTCCTCTCCTCAAGGAGACGACCCAAATGCTGTCTTGGCCGTGACGTCCTGTCCCCGTTTCTAATCTGTTCATGAAAATCTTTTTCTTGAGAGATGGTTGTGACGGGAAACCCTGGCTGGTCCACCGCTTTCGGTATGCCTACCGACACTCCCCTCACACGCGGAGATTTCAGTCAGTTTGAAAGATTCTTCAATGTCTATCACGGCTACTTCATGGTGGTCGTATACTCCGTCGGTATCATCGGCAACACGATTTCCTTCATCGTCTTCTTCAGGGCGAGACACAGAGAGGATGCGTCGGTTCAGTATCTCAGCGCCCTTTCTGTGTCCGATACCTGCGTAATTCTGTTCAATGGCGTCACAAGGTGGATTCGATTTGGATTGAGACATGTCACGAACGGCAGGTATTCTTATAACATACTCAGTAGTACAGTGGCTTGTAAGCTGAATATTTATCTATTCCAAGCGTCGCTTTGTATATCTGGATGGCTGATTGTGGCTTTCAC
The DNA here is from genome assembly GCA_002633025.1 of Notospermus geniculatus. NCBI lineage: Eukaryota > Metazoa > Nemertea > Pilidiophora > Heteronemertea > Lineidae > Notospermus > Notospermus geniculatus. The sequence goes on from NMRB01000865.1 coordinate 87,571, forward strand.
AGTGGAAAGATCTTTCGTTGTCTGGTTCCCCTTACACCGGGCCCGGATCACAACAAGGATGAGAATGGTTGCCATAGCAATCATCATTATGGCCGCCATACTATGCATTTATCCTCTTGTTTTGATCGACTTTCGTGAAGGTGTAACCTCACACAATTGTTATTACACCACATCACCCACAACAACCGGTATTATTTACCAATTCGAGACAGCTGTGTACAGTTACATTCCCAGCGTTCTGATCTTCTCTTCAAATATCTTGATTGTCGTGGGTATTGCTAGAGCCCGGCGAGCGGCCGTCAGGGAAACGATGTCACAACCCAAAAAACAACAGGACACGCGGATGGTTGTATCTTTAATGACGGTATCGACGCTGTACGTTATATTTCTGTTACCAGCATCCACAATGTACACATTGTTTGTACTCGCTCCCGAAAACTCCGAAGATTCAAGAAAGATGAAAGCATTTTTATGGCTCAAATTGCAAAATTCTTGCTTCTGTTTAGATTAATAAATTATTGTATCAATTTTATTGTTTATGGATTCACGTTGCCATTCTATCGGGCTGACGTTTTGAAGATGTTTACCACGTGTTGTGGGTTTGTCAAGAGGAAGGATTTATCCTGAACCTGAGGAGAGCGCATGTTGACACATCAGGGCCTAGGGTCACTGTGCCCTTCGACTAATACGCTCCCTTGGTGAGCGATTGGAACGCTTGTCAGGGCAACCACTCACGCATGTCACACTCCAACAACTCGCGAGAACATGGCTGTAGCCTACATATACCTCGACCTACAGCACGTTTGATTACTTCCCAAACTTTCTCAGACTCACTTCCCGCGTGACTGATCACTTCTCGCGTGAATGTAATTACTTAACACGTCACTGTCTCGCGTGACCGTATAGTCACTTCTTGCGTGACGAATGACATGCGTAGTGGAAGCAATCAACCTTAAAGGGACTAGGAAAATTTTTTCAAGCTTCGGTTATTACAAAATGCTAGTCTTTCATGATAAATTCCCACCGTCAATTCACTTTTTCAATTAACTGTTATTTACTGGCACCCAGACAAATCAGTTATCACCACACCATGGAGCATTCACCACGTCACTGGGAACCTAATCAACATAATAGAGTACAAGCTCGCTCTATACAAAACATACAGCGAGAGGTTCCCAGTGACGTGGTGAATTGCAAAATTCTTGCTTCTGTTTAGATTAATAAATTATTGTATCAATTTTATTGTTTATGGATTCACGTTGCCATTCTATCGGGCTGACGTGTTGAAGATGTTTACCACGTGTTGTGGGTTTGTCAAGAGGAAGGATTTATCCTGAACCTGTGGAGAGCGCATGTTGACACATCAGGGCCTACGGTCACTTTGCCCTTCGACTATACGCTCCCTTGGTGAGTGATTGGAACGCTTGTGAGGGCAACCACTCACGCATGTCACACTCCAACAACTCGCGAGAACATGGCTGTAGCCTACATATACATGTACCTCGACGTACAGCAGGTCACGTGCCAGGAATTGACCAATCAGCGCGGGGTTACATGGTAAAAGTAGATCTTTAAAAACCCAGTTTTCTCCATTTATCATAGATAATATCGAGTAAAAGGCACTTAAATATTCTGTTTGGCACAGAAATAATTAAGAGAAAAATAATTTTCAACTTTTGGGAAAGTTTCATAGTGATGGTATCATAAGCCTGTTTTCCAGTGGGCTAAGTGTATTACTACGCCGATATGGAGTGGCTGCATTGAAATATCGTGCGAAATTACCCCTCATATTTTCAGCACCCCCAAACCCTGAAATTATCATGGTCAACCCACAACGAAAACTTTACGGTTTGAAGCATTAGGCTAGGGGTATGTTGTGTCCGAACGGTTCCTTCCAACGAAACTCTGGGACAAATCTACGAGCACAGGCATCTCGCCATTTCTAATGGTAAATGCATTGGCCACGCATTACAGGTACGTGACCAGCACGTTTGATTACTTCCCAAACTTTCTCAGACTCACTTCCCGCGTAACTGATCACTTCTCGCGTGAATGTAATTACTTAACACGTCACTGTCTCGCGTGATCGTATAGTCACTTCTTGCGTGACGAATGACATGCGTAGTGGAAGCAATCAACCTTAAAGCTGAACTGCTTGGACAAAAACAGGAGATTCCAACTTTGAAAAAAGACCACCACGCCACAGTGGTGGTCAAGAGAAATGCAAACTACTATAATGCCCGTTGTACACGGTAGGATTTTTTTGTACTAAATATTATAAGTGAGGCTCATGAAGGGTGATTTTGGTCATAGGCTACCGATTGCCTAGCTGAAAAGCATTGTGAACACCCATTTAAGCCCCATTTATAATTTTTAGTACAAGAAAAATCCTACGTGTACAACGGGCACAAGACACTTTCAAAGTACCTCCAAAACATGATAGACTACCAGCCTATTTGGTGGCGCCACTGTATTCACCCTGAGTCGGTCAGTAGTGACATCAAGAGATGGCGTCCAATGATGTCTGCAAGTTGAAAGCATTGGGTTCTTTCCGAACTAGAGGAAAAAGTCGGTCACCATTCTATAGTATTCACTTCTTGTTGAAATTTATGGTATTATCCAGGCATCCAGAACGTCTATTTATGCTGATCAATCTCATGATCAAAATAGCTGGTTTGTTTTCTACGTTTCACGAACAAATTCAGCAAAGATAGTCAAACCATGGTAGTATGCCATCGTTGTATCGTCATTCTGGTGGCAGCCGAGGTAGTGTCGGGTCAGATCTCTGTTGTGAAGTCACGAACTAATACAGCGGTTTCGTCGTTGGCTGTCAACTATTTGTCGATTGTGTTGCTGGAAAGTTAGCTAATCTGTCGGCAAGTTCCAGCATCGTGTGGACTTTGACTGAAGGAAAACCTAATCGAACTCAAAGTGATCCAACATTGGTGGAGATTCTGTCTGTAAGTGTGATACCTGGCGTCATTTCATATATCCATTCCTCTCGATGTCACTCATCGTGACAGCCCCAACGCAATCTTGTTAACAGTGACGTCCTGTTCCTTTTTCTCTTCATAAAACCATATGCTTGAAAAATGGTTGTGACGGAAAAGCAGAGCTGGTCCACCCATTTCGATATGCCTACCGACACTCCCCTCACACGCGGAGATTTCAGTCAATTTCAAAGGTTCTTCAATTTCTATCACGGCTACTTCATGGTGGTCATATACTCCGTCGGTATCATCGGCAACACGATTTCCTTCATCGTCTTCTTCAGGGCGAGACACAGAGAGGATGCGTCGGTTCAGTATCTCAGCGTCCTTTCTGTGTCCGACACAGGTGTTGTCTTTGTCCAAGGTTTAATGAGGTGGATTCAAGTTGGGTTACCACAAGTCACGAACGGCAGGTATTCTTATAACCCTTACAACAGTAGGTGGGCATGTAAAACGTTTTTTTCTTCTTCACAAATTCTTCAAATATGTTTCTGGATGGCTGATTGTGGCTTTCACCGTCGAACGAGCTTTCATCGTCTGGTTCCCCTTACACCGGGCCCGGATCACAACAAGGATGAGAAAGGTTGCCATAGCAATCATCATCATGGCCGCCATTATACTACACATCCATCTTCTTGTTTTGATCGACTTTCGTGAAAGTGTGCCCTCACACAATTGTTGGTACACAACATCACCCACAACAACCGGTATTATTTACCAATTCGAGACAGCTGTGTACAACTACATCCCAAGCTTTCTGATCTTCTCTCCAAATATCTTGATTGTCGTGGGTATTGCTCGAGCTCGGCGCGCGGCCGTCAGGGAAACGATGTCACAACCCAAAAAACAACAGGATACAAGGATGGTTGTATCTTTAATGACTGTATCGACGCTGTACGTTATATTTCTGTTACCTGCATCCACAATGTACACATACTTCCTACTCGCTCCCGAAGACTCGGAAGATTCAAGAAAGATGAAGGTATTTTTGTGGCTCATTGCAAAATTCTTGCTTCTGTTTAGCTCAATAAATTATTGTATCAATTTTGTTGTTTATGGAGTCACGTTGCCATTCTACCGTGCTGACGTTTTGAAGATATTTACCACGTGTTGTGGGTTCGTCAAGAGGAAGGATTTATCCTGAACCTGAGGAAAGGCATCTTGACACATCAGGGCCTTACGGTCACTTCTCCCTTCCACTATACGCTCCCTTGAGTGAGGACAGGAGCGATTGGAAAGCTTGTCAGGGCAACCACTCACCCATGTCGCACTCCAACATCTCGCGAGAACATGGCCTTATCCCACATAGCCTTGACCTACAGTACATGTAGGCCTACGTTCGATTACTTCCCACATTTTCTCACCAGTCAGACTCACTTCCGGTGTGACTGATCACTTCTTGCGTTACTGTAATTGGAGCTGTCAGCGAGTTGACCAATAGGTGTCACTACGGCCCAATTCAATGCATATAGCGGACCCAGTCGTTATTGATCGAGCAGCATCACATAGATTTCCCTGTACATTTTTGGTCCGCTAGAACTTTGCTGCCATCTGTTGGCAATATGCTGACTGCTCCCATATACTTAAAGCCGCATAGAAACTCCGCTAGTGCTTCGACAGCCTATCGGTGTTAAAATACATAGGAAAATGTACAGCACTATCGGCAGATGGGCTCCGCTAGTGCTAGCGGGGTTTCTATGCGGCCACCCCAGGTCACACTGTGGCGACTTAGACGGGCGAATCCCCGCGAACTAGAATGAAATGATCCATGGACCATGTACATGCCTCTCTCTGTCATTACACTATTATGTCAAAAGGGGTGAGCACATGGTCCATGGACCATTTCATTCTAGTTCGCGGGGATTCGCCGGGAACAAAGAAAATCGCTTCGACGACCCCCCCCCCCGCCATCTTGGTTCTAGAGATTTTGTGCATGCGCACCTATCTGGTAGGCAAAACAAAGCATGTGATTGGTCGTAATTTGCCCACCAGATATAACTGCGCATGTACAGTTTTGCAAGACGGCGGGACCCATCGAAACGATGAACACGCGGTAGACCCTACCACGATCGATTTCACCTGAATGGTAAACAACCGATCATCGAAAACACAACGCCTCGTCCCTTCCAAACAAGGCCCAATCGAGTGCACATGCCGTGTATGGTCTTTCCAGCACATTTGAGGATGTTTCTACAAAATACAGCCATCCACCCAACCAAACCCACTGTTGTATAATCACGGGACGGGATCTGTACGGAAAGCGAAGAATGGGGAGCGCCAATTGGTCACGTGATGACTACTGATAGAGCAGACGAGACACCTAGCGTTGACCTAGGCCCATTGTTCGAGAGATGCGGTTCACCAAGCATGGCCAATCACAGCTTGAATCGTCATGAATAATAGGTGGCATTGGTGTACTATCAGTTCAAAACCACGCGTATATTCTCGCGTGGTCTGCGTGATCGGTGTTCCCTATTGGACGAGCCCTTCCTTTGTCCTTTGGGGTGAATTAGGGGGAAGGTATTAGTTCCACCCTTAAACCCAGGACAAAAGAAAGGTCCAGTCCAATTCTTCGCTTTCCATGCAGCACAAGATCTATCTACATCACATGTACTAGTTTTGAACTGAGTTGCCATTGTTTATGATGTCATTTTCCTTTGAAGATCTATTCATGAACATGCTGATCAACCTGTGCTGGTGATCAAAATAGGCTTTGCTGGCTTTTGTTTTTCCACCTTCACAAACAAATTTAGCACAATCAATGATTCAGGTAATCAAAAGGGTCTATAAAAGTCCAAGCACGATGAACGTTCACCAAAGCGATTCATCACTGATCACTGAGCTTCGGTCTTTGTTGATGTTCGTGTCCTCTCCTCAAGGAGACGACCCAAAACCCAGACACATGGAGATTTCAGTCAATTTGAAAGATTCTTCGATTTCTACCACGGCTACTTCATGGTGGTCATATACTCCGTCGGGATCATCGGCAACACGATTTCCTTCATCGTCTTCTTCAGGGCGAGACACAGAGAGGATGCGTCGGTTCAGTATCTCAGCGTCCTTTCTGTCTCTGACACCGGTGTTGTCTTTGTCCAAGGTTTTATGAGGTGGATTCAAGATGGGTTACCACAAGTTACGAACGGCAGGTATTCTTATAACCCTTACAGCAGTAGGTCGACATGTAAGATTTACTTTTTCCTAATACATGTCTTTGAGTGTATTTCTGGATGGCTGATTGTGGCTTTCACAGTGGAAAGAGCTTTCGTTGTCTGGTTCCCCTTACACCGGGCCCGGATCACAACAAGGATGAGAATGGTTGTCATAGCAATCATCATCATGGCCGCCATACTATGCATTCATCCTCTTGTTTTGATCGACTTTCGTGAAAGTGTAACCTCACACAATTGTTATTACACCACATCACCCACAACAACCGGTATTATTTACCAGTTCGAGACAGCTGTGTACAACTACATCCCAAGCTTTCTGATCTTCTCTTCAAATATCTTGATTGTCGTGGGTATTGCTAGAGCCCGGCGAGCGGCCGTCAGGGAAACGATGTCACAACCCAAAAAACAACAGGACACAAGGATGGTTGTATCTTTAATGACTGTATCGACGCTGTACGTTATATTTCTGTTACCAGCATCCACAATGTACACATTCTTTGTACTCGCTCCCGAAAACTCCGAACATTCAAGAAAGATGAAAGCATTTTTATGGCTCATTGCAAAATTCTTGCTTCTGTTTAGATTAATAAATTATTGTATCAATTTTATTGTTTAGGGATTCACGTTGCCATTCTATCGGGCTGACGTTTTGAAGATGTTTACCGCGTGTTGTGGGTTTGTCAAGAGGAAGGATTTATCCTGAACCTGAGGAGAGCGCATGTTGACACATCGGGGCCTACGGTCACTTTGCCCTTCGACTATATTCACTCCCGTGATGAGTGATTGGAACGCTTGTCAAGGCAGCCACTCACCCATGTCACTCTCCAACAACTCGCGAGAACATGGCTGTAGCCTACATATACCTCGACCTACTTCCCAAACTTTCCAACAAGGAAATTTTTTCGGCATTTCCAACAAAGTCATTTTTCTGGGACTCGGAAATAGGATCCAATTATTTAGGGTGAAAGTTCACTTAGATGCTTCATACGTAACTTACTGTACCAGAAATGTTTTTGTAATCATTAGCCCTTTTTACACGGTGCTGGTTCGAGGAAACCTACCTCCACCCTCCTCGGGCGGGTTCTGTTCAGGATGGATTGATCGCTTTTACACGGTGCGGGTTACCGAACCCGCCTCGATCTAGTTCGAGGTCGGTTCGTTCAAATGCGTGCCACCAGATGGCGTGTATCAACATTTACAGTTATCGCAAGTAAGAAATATCGCAAAAATAATCACTTAAAATTGATGAACTATGCTTCTAACAACATGAGCAGTGCCTGAGAAATCTCGTGCGTGATTTCTTCACAGGTAACTTACAGCAACGCGCCAGTGATGCCATTCATATGTAGCGTGCTCAATCCCGCACGAGGCCGGTGGAGGTCAGTTCGCTTTTACACGGGAAAATAACTGACCTGCNTGGGCTCCGCTAGTGCTAGCGGGGTTTCTATGCGGCCACCCCAGGTCACACTGTGGCGACTTAGACGGGCGAATCCCCGCGAACTAGAATGAAATGATCCATGGACCATGTACATGCCTCTCTCTGTCATTACACTATTATGTCAAAAGGGGTGAGCACATGGTCCATGGACCATTTCATTCTAGTTCGCGGGGATTCGCCGGGAACAAAGAAAATCGCTTCGACGACCCCCCCCCCCGTCATCTTGATTCTAGAGATTTTGTGCATGCGCACCTATCTGGTAGGCAAAACAAAGCATGTGATTGGTCGTAATTTGCCCACCAGATATAACTGCGCATGTACAGTTTTGCAAGATGGCGGGACCCATCGAAACGATGAACACGCGGTAGACCGTACCACGATCGATTTCACCTGAATGGTAAACAACCGATCATCGAAAACACAATTAACGCCTCGTCCCTTCAATTCCAAACTAGGCCCAATCGAGTGCACATGCCGTGTATGGTCTTTCCAGCACATTTGAGGATGTTTCTACAAAATACAGCCATCCGCCCAACCAAACCCACTGTTGTATAACGGAAAGCAAAGAATTGGACAAGCCCTTCCTTTGTCCTGTGGATGAATTAGGGGGAAGGTATTAGTGAGTTTAAGAAACCATACGTTAACGCTAACGCTAACGCTAATTACGTCAAAATGACGTCACTCCCCGAAGAAATACAACAGATTCATTCGATGTGACGTCAAAATGATGTCAATAACGTTAGCGTTAGCGTTAACGTATGGTTTCTTAACCTCACTATTAGTTCCACCCTTAAACCCAGGACAAAAGAAAGGTCCAGTCCAATACCGTAGATCACATGTACAAGTTTGGAACTGAGTTGCCATTGTTTATGATGTCATTTTCCTTTGAAGATCTATACATGAACATGCTCATCAACCTGTGCTGGTGATCAAAATAGGCTTTGCTAGCTTTTGTTTTTCCACCTTCACAAACAAATTTAGCACAATCAACGATTCAGATACATGTAATCAAAAGGGTCTATAAAAGTCCAAGCACCATGAACGTTCACCAAAGCGATTCATCACTGATCACTGAGCTTCGGTCTTTGTTGATGTTCGTGTCCTCTCCTCAAGGAGAGGACCCAAATGCTGTCTTGGCCGTGACGTCCTGTCCCCGTTTCTAATCTGTTCATGAAAATCTTTTTCTTGAGAGATGGTTGTGACGGGAAAGCCTGGCTGGTCCACCGCTTTCGATATGCCTACCGACACTCCCCTCACACGCGGAGATTTCAGTCAGTTTGAAAGATTCTTCAATGTCTATCACGGCTACTTCATGGTGGTCGTATACTCCGTCGGTATCATCGGCAACACGATTTCCTTCATCGTCTTCTTCAGGGCGAGACACAGAGAGGATGCGTCGGTTCAGTATCTCAGCGCCCTTTCTGTGTCCGATACCTGCGTAATTCTGTTCAATGGCGTCACAAGGTGGATTCGATTTGGATTGAGATATGTCACGAACGGCAGGTATTCTTATAACATACTCAGTAGTACAGTGGCTTGTAAGCTGAATATTTATCTATTCCAAGCGTCGCTTTGTATATCTGGATGGCTGATTGTGGCTTTCACAGTGGAAAGATCTTTCGTTGTCTGGTTCCCCTTACACCGGGCCCGGATCACAACAAGGATGAGAATGTTTGCCATAGCAATCATCATCATGGCCGCCATTATACTAAACATTCATCCTCTTGTTTTGATCGACTTTCGTGAAAATGTGACCTCACACAGTTGTTATTACACCACATCACCCACAACAACCGGTATTATTTACCAATTCGATACAGCTGTGTACAGTTACATTCCTAGCTTTCTGATCTTCTCTTCAAATATCTTGATTGTTGTGGGTATTGCTAGAGCCCGGCGAGCGGTCGTCAGGGAAACGATGTCACAACCCCCAAAAAACAACAGGACACAAGGATGGTTGTATCTTTAATGACTGTATCGACGCTGTACGTTATATTTCTGTTACCAGCATCCACAATGTACACATTCTTTGCAGTCGCTCCTGAAAACTCCGAAGATTCAAGAAAGATGAAAGCATTTTTATGGCTCATTGCAAAATTCTTGCTTCTGTTTAGATTAACAAATTATTGTATCAATTTTGTTATTTATGGATTCACGTTGCCATTCTATCGTGCTGACGTTTTGAAGATATTTACCACGTGTTGTGGGTTTGTCAAGAGAAAGGATTTATCCTCAACCTGAGGAGAGCGCATGTTGACACATCAGGGCCTACGCACACCGATACCTTTGTACACAGTGCCTATAGAATAACACCCGCATGCGCACTGAGTACCAGCGTAGTTCGACGATCGCCAAAAGTCTACGCCACAATACTGTTACATTGACAGTGAAGATCCAAAACCCCTTCCAGCCCCCTCCCCCAAGTCACTGAAAAGGTCAATCACACGGAAAATACGATGAAAACGAAGTTTTCGTGAGAATCCACATCCGAAAATGATCCCAAACTGATTGAAATTAACTTCACAAATAACAATGACCACGGTATTTCCACTTTTTCTGGACAGCCGGCGCCACCGCGCCACTCTTCAACCCAGGGACAAACTTCGTTTCGGCGAATTGACCCTATATTTTTGTAATACATTTTTGCAGTTGGGATTACTGCCGCCAGGTGGCTCCCTCTAGGTCGGTAGTCAATACCGTGCTCCTTCAACAATTATCTGATCCCATATATTCTGACTGCGTATGCTTTTTATCCCATAAATTTGCTCGGAAGTGGCACACACAGTTGGAAAGCCCACAATCTCTAATTTCCAATGGAACAAATCACTCGCCACTTTGTTTGCGGAGGTGCTGATTCAGCCTGGAACCGTTTTCCAAAAAGCAATCGCCTGTTACTCCACAAAAAGCTCATTTCCCAACCGATTTTCAAACGACAAAAACGAGCACGAAGTGCTTCGCCCACACTTTATGGTATCCTTTGCGCAGCCGTAGTAACTGAAGAGACCACGGAGGAGTCTATAGTATTTCAGCTACCGGTTATCGCGCACATGGATGTCTGCTAGCAGTGACGTCATCCATACAAGCAATACGGCTGCGCCCACTGCGGTATTCATATACACTACGGGCCGTATTCAAAAAAGGTGATCATCGCGCGATTAATGATGTTTAGCCTAATCTGCATTACACAGGTTAAAGGCCTAGAAAACTATTGTCTGATGTCTGTATTTTGCTTCACCAGAGGCGTTTGAACGCGCAGGATAATCACACGCCTCTATCTATCCTGCGTCTACGTCCAAGAGTACAAAGGAAATGTTGAACGATCAGGCAGGCTTGTCTAGAATTTGAACACCACTTTCTTTTGGCCTCCCACACTAAGGCCTGCTTTCCATTGGAGCGATTCCATGCGCGGAAACGCTTGAAAGCATTGTTTGTTTCCGCGTCGTTGGTCACAGCGCGGAAAAGAACAATGCTTTCGAGCGTTTCCGCGCACGGAATCGCTCCAATGGAAAGCAGGCCTCAGACGCAGGAAAGATAGACGCGTGTGATCACCGTGTCGGTAAATGCCAGAGATCAGGCAGCATACAGAAGGCAGAACAATAGTTTTCTAGGCATTTAACCTGTGTAATGCAGAATTTGTACGCTGATTAGGCTAAACACCCTTTTTGAATACGGGCCTGCAGGTTTAGGTGTGCTGCGGTCGCTTCGCCCTTCGACTATACGCTCCCTTGATGAGTGATTGGAACGCTTAACTGTCAGGGCAACCACTCACCCATGTCACACTCCAACAACTCGCGACAACATGGCTGTAGCCTCCATATACCTCGACCTACAGCACGTTTGGCTAAGAATCCATTCAGGCGATTTTCGTGCCGCGCGATGTCGCATCCTTTGTCCACGACCAACAATGCTTTCGAGCGTTTGCGGCAAGAAAATCGCGTGAATGGATTCTAAGGCTTTGATTACTTCCCAAACTTTCTCAGACTCACTTCCCGCGTGACTGATCACTTCTCGCGTGAATGTAATTACTTAACACGTCACTGTCTCGCGTAACTGTATAGTCACTTCTTGCGTAACGAATGACATGCGTAGTGGAAGCACTAATCAACCTTAAAGCTGAACTGCATGAACAAAAACAGGGGATTCCAACTTTGAAAAAAGACCACCACGCCACAGTGGTGGTCAAGAGAAATGCAAACTACTATAATGCCCGTTGTACACGGTAGGATTTTTTTGTACTAAATATTATAAGTGAGGCTCATGAAGGGTGATTTCGGTCACAGGCTACCGATTGCCTAGCTGAAAAGCATTGTGAACACCCATTTAAGCCCCATTTATAATTTTTAGTACAAGAAAAATCCTACGTGTACAACGGGCATAAGACACTTTCAAAGTACTACCTCCAAAACATGATAGACTACCAGCCTATTTGGTGGCGCCACTGTATTCACCCTGAGTCGGTCAGTAGTGACATCAAGAGATGGCGTCCAATGACGTCTGCAAGTTGAAAGCATTGGGTTCTTTCCGAACCAGAGGATAAAGTTGGTCACCATTCTATAGTATTCACTTCTTGTTGAAATTTATGGTTTTATCCCGGCACCAGTTGAAAATATTTATGCATTCAAAAATAATACAACACTCATTTGATGTTCATCAACGTCATCAGATATCATTACATACACCTTGAGGACAGAAGCAGATAAGCATGTTCTTAATTGTTTTCAGTAGTTATGTAATACGAAATTACGTTTTTTATGCAAATTAACACAAAATGGGTCAAAATATATAAAAACGTCGTTTGCAATAACCTAATCAGTTAAAAATTACTAAAAGCATGCTTATATGATTATAAGGCGCCACGTTTCTGTCTGTTGATAATACATTTATGGGGTCCAAATCCAACCGTTCAAAAGTTAGCTGTACATCGGGTCCTATTTTCCAGTACAAAGCCCAGTTCCTGGGTCCAATGATAAAGTCAGTGTCCAAAACCTCAACACCGATTTTGACGTTACCATGGTGATCTGACTTGGGCGCCCCTTCTAGAATTGAAGTACCATATTAAAGGAACATCTGGGCAAAAAATGGCGCTTTTGTCCAGTTTGTCCCGATTTTTCTCGTTATTGACTCTACTAAATTTAGAAATGACCGAAGAGTCAATGAATGTTTGCAGCGCAACTGTCGCCGGGCTACTTAACTATACAATGTAGTACATGTAGTAGTGTGACCTCTCGCCGGGATTTCCGTACACACGGGTTTGACACGGGTCTGGAAGAACATGGGCCATGTAGTGTAACCACGGCTTATATTCGAATGGTCATGGCCTCTATTGCCATGTATTCTCGCTGAACAATATATAAAAACCGAACTTATTCCAGGGAGACTTTGATCCCTGTCATATCATTGTTTAAAAATATTGATGCCCTTCCCTTTTGAAGATTTATTTATAAATATGCTGATCAAACTCATGATCAAAATAGCTGGTTTGTTTTCCACACGTTCGCGAACAAATTTAGCACAATAAAATCATGGTATTCATGTACTAGGTACTAGTATGCCATTCTGGTCGCAACCGAGGTAGTGTCGAGTAACATCTGTGTCGAACTCACGAATTACTAGTACAGCAGTTTCGTCGTTCGCTGTCAACTACATGTATCTGTACGTTGTGCTGCTGAAAAGTTAGCTAATCTGTCCACAAGTAGTAGCATCGTATGGACTTTGACGGAAGGAATAATCGAACTCAAAGTGATCCAACACTGATGAAGATTCTGTTAATGGTGTGATACATGCCGTTAGTTCATATCCATTCCTCTCGATGTCATTCATCGTGAAAAAGCCGCAGCGCAATATTGTTGACAGTGACGTCCTCGTCCTTTTTCTCTTCATAATTCCATATGCTTGAAAAATGGTTGTAACGGAAAAGCTAAGCTGGTCCACCGTTTTCGATATGCCTACCGACATTCCGCTGACACGTGGCGATTTCAGTCAATTTGAACGATTCTTCGATTTCTATCAGGGCTACTGCTTGGTAGTCATATACGCCGTCGGTATCATCGGCAACACGATTTCCTTCATCGTCTTCTTCAGGGCGAGACACAGAGAGGATGCGTCGGTTCAGTATCTCAGCGTCCTTTCTGTGTCCGACACTGGTGTTGTCTTTGTCCAAGGTTTAATGAGGTGGATTCAAGTTGGATTACCACAAGTTACGAACGGCAGGTATTCTTATAACCCTTACAGCAGTAGGTGGTCATGTAAAACTTACTTTTTTCTTCTTAACTTCTTCAAATACGTTTCTGGATGGCTGATTGTGGCTTTCACAGTCGAACGAGCTTTCATCGTCTGGTTCCCCTTACACCGGGCTAGGATCACAACAAGGATGAGAAAGGTTGCCATAGCAACCATTATCGTGGCCTCCATTTTCTTGAGTGTCCATTCTCTTATTTTGATCGACTTCCGTGTCAATGTGACAGCAAACGGTTGTTGGTACGCCACATCACCCACAACGAGCGGTATTATCACCCAGTTAGAGACAGCTGCGTTTAACTACATCCCGAGCTTTCTGATCTTCTCTTCAAATATCTTGATTGTCGTGGGTATTGCTAGAGCCCGGCGCTCGGCCGTCAGGGAAACGATGTCACAACCCAAAAAACAACAGGACACAAGGATGGTTGTATCTTTAATGACTGTATCGACGCTGTACGTTATATTTCTGTTACCAGCATCCACAATGTACACATTGTTAGTAGTCGCTCCCGAAGACACCGAAGATTCAAGAAAGATGAAGGCATTTTTATGGCTCATTACAAAATTTTTCATTCTGTCCAGCGTAACAAATTATTGTATCAATTTTGTCGTGTATGGAGTCACGTTGCCATTCTATCGTGCTGACGTTTTGAAGATGTTTACCACGTGTTGTGGGTTTGTCAAGAGGAAGGACTTATCCTGAACCTACATTTGTACGAACGACGAGGCCAGGTTTAGGAAGGCTCAGGGGCCGTCACATCCCGACGGACCCCGGCCGACTTGTCTGTGAGCTCAAAAGGGCATTTTCGCCAGGAATACGACCGGTGTCTGCTCGATCACTGCGGGCTCTGCCCGCGTTTTTAGGGCCCGGCCGACTTTCGCAGGGCACCGAAAACTGCTCCCAATTCAGAGACTTTCCAATGGCGAATTTTGAAGTCGCAGAACTCGTAAACAGGTCGCCCTTAGATCGCTCGGACATCGGCAAACATTGGAGGTGCGGACGTCGGAGGACGCCAGGCAGGCGTCGGGAGGAGCCCGCCCGGGCGTCGCCCGGGTGTCGGGCGGGCACCGATAGACCTATTGATCGCCGACCGAAACTCGGACGGCGCCCGCGCTTATGTCGAGCGGGATTCGCCCGACACCCCCTTTTGTTTACTGACGGGCGCCGGGCTATTTCTGATCACTAGTGTTCAAAGGGCACCTCCCGAGCCTCGTCCAATATGTGATAGATGGTAGATTTTAAGCGAAAAATAAAAAAATATAAAAAGGCGAAAAATACGCTCGCGCGGAAACGCTCGAAAGCATTGTTTTTTCCGCGGCGTTGGTCACGGCGCGGAAAAAACAATGCTTTCGAACATTTCCGCGGACGGAAACGCTCCGATGGAAAGCCGCCCGTAGACCGTTGGATATGTTACGCAGGCATAGGAAGAACAGCAGGCAGGTAGATGAGGTACACAGACATCACAGCAGATGTCATGTGTACGACGTGTATAATGACAGAACAGCGAAAATGATCGAGTATATCGGGTCGGCTGATTGCAATGTTCTCCAATAGATGGCCCATCGTAAAGCGGGGTTCATTGGCACACGGATTTTGTCCGATTTAGGAGCCATGTTCCCGAAGCCATCGTTAGGTTAAAACTGGGGAAATGCATAGCGTAACGACGGGTGTTCGAAAAACATGGACTATGGATCAATGGACTCTGGAGTACTGGACTGTGGAAACCATGGACTGAACAGTCATAACTACCTCACTGACAGACGCCGCCTGAAATGAAAACCTCTTCTCCGACAGGAAATTAGGAGCTGAGTCTTGAGTGATTGAGAAGCTGTCATCGCCGGGTGTTGTCGGGTCACATCGAATGTTCGTTTACATGTAGCTTACAAACTTCGAATTTTCATATAACAATGTCTGTGTCTTCTCTGTTTGATTCACAAGGCTTCAGCAGCCTAGAATGGTCTTGTTGGGCCTAATATCGGTGTGCATGGAGAGTAGCCTAGCCTAGTTTTTCGTCGTCTCTTCCCGAGCAAATTAAAGGCATTATTTTTTTATCAACCAGTAATGAAAATTCAGTAGCCTATTGTGCATGCACAAGACTGGTGTGTTATTCGCGATGACGTCTTCGTACACAACCATGAAAACAGAGGCAGGCGGCGCATGTCAGTGAGGTATTCATGACTGGTCAGTCCATGGTTTCCGCAGTCCAGTAGTCCAGAGTCCATTGATCCATAGTCCATGTTTTTCGAACACCCCGTAACGACATCGTTAACCTAACGACGGCTTCGGGAACATGGGTCCTGGTCCGTAAAAAATCGATCAAATGGGCTTTTGCGTTGTCGTATCCGAAAAATTAGGGGCAAACGGACTATCTGTGTGCCAAAGAACTCTGTATAAATCTGTTCAGTGGCATCCGGTAGATCCAGGACGGTTTGGGACATCTTTCGAACGAATATACACCATTACCAAAAGTAGCATCCACTAAATACAGACAAATGAACAAATATGAAAGATGTTAACAGGTACGTAAATACCTCCATCTATACATATAGAACTTATTGCTTGTCATAATATTACACGTGTTTCTATTCCTGAAGTCGCTTTCAGTTGTTGACTTGAATTCGACGACTCCCTCTTCCCTGTCAGACGATCTGTTGGTTGAGGTTCCAGAAAAGTCTGCGAAGCTATGTGGAACTCCAAGCATCGTTGGACATGCATTATCGACAACGCGAAGGGTCGTATTTTAGAATGTTCCTTAACGTTAAGGTCGACCTTAAGTCCATTGTAAAACCACCGAGAACAATAGATTTAAGGTGGACCTTAATGTTAAGGAGCGTTCTAAAACACGACCCGAAGTGATCCAACATAGATGGAGGTTATGCCTGTGTAATGTACATGCACATGTATCCTTTCCTCTCAAGGGCCTGTATTCTAGAAGCTTCCTTAACTCTAAAGGTTTACCTTTAGCTATTGTTTGCAGGGCAGAATACAAAAGCTTAAAGTGGACCTTAGAGTTAAGGAGGCTTCTAGAATACGGGCATGACAGCCGTAACGCAATCTTGGTTGTGACGTACTGTCCCTATTCCTCTATACTGTTGTTGAATTTGTACGTTTGAGAGATGATTCCGATGGAAAGGCTGGGATCGTCCACCGTTGTCGACCTGCCCACCGACGTTCCCGGTGGAGATTTCAGTCAGCTTGAAAAATTCGTTGATTTCTACCAAGGCTACTTGATGTTGGTCATATACTCCGTCGGTATCATCGGCAACACGATTTCATTCATCGTCTTCTTCAGGGCGAGACACAGAGAGGATGCGTCGGTTCAGTATCTCAGCGTCCTTTCCGTGTCCGACACCTGCGTAAAGCAGGGTTCATTGGCACACGGATCCGGTCCGTTTTCAGTCCGTTTGCCCCTATTTTTGCGGATACGACAACGCAAAAGTCAATGTGATCGATTTTTTACGGACCTGAGTCGGACAAAATCCGTGTGCCAATGAACCCTGCATAATTCTGTTCTATGGCGCCACAAGGTGGATTCGATACGGACTGAGACATGTCACGAACGGCAGGTATTCTTATAACATACTCAGCAGTACATTCGCTTGTAAGCTGAACGTTTATTTAGTCCACGTGTCTTTTTGTATCTCTGGATGGCTGATTGTGACTTTCACTGTGGAAAGAGCTTTCGTCGTCTGGTTCCCCTTACACCGGGCCAGGATCACAACAAGGATGAGAAAAGTTGCCATAGCAACCGTCATCATGGCCGCCATGATGCTGGGCATTCATCTTTTCGTTCTAATCGACTATCGGCTCACTGGGACAATCTTCGATTGCTCTCACACAACGCCTCCTACTATAAGTGGCATTCTCTTCCAATTCGACACAGCCATGTACTATATCCCAAGCTTTCTGATCTTCTCTTCAAATATCATGATTGTCTTCGGTATCGCCAGAGCCCGGCGCGCGGCCATCAGGGAAACGATGTCACAACCCAAAAAACAACAGGACACAAGGATGGTTGTATCTTTAATGACTGTATCGACGCTCTACGTTATATTTCTGTTACCAGCATCCACACTGTACATGTACTATATATTCGTAAGGGAAAACTCCACAAGTTACAACCAGATTGTCTTTTCAAGACTTCTCATGCGACTTTTCTTGAGGTTATCGCAAATAAATTATTGTAGCAATTTTTTAGTGTACGGACTCACTTTGCCATTCTACCGTGCTGAAGTTTCCAAATTCTTCACTCTGTGTAGGCTGGTTAGTAAAGTCAGCAAGTCTCACACGGGAAAAGATCTAGGCTTCTGAAATTTGTGCATCCTGCGCAATGGCAGCATGGGCCCATTTTATAAGTCCAGTGAACGTTGATAATTTTTTTTACAAAATTCACGTTACTCTTGGCGTAGGCACTTCATTAATCTCGGATATCTATAGAAGTCGGCTCAATAAAGTCACACTTAGAAGCTTTGTTTTGTCTTGAAATTCGGCATGATGATAGAGGATACTACATGTACATGTATATTATATACGTGGATATATCCTGATGCAACGGGTGGTTGATTTTGCAAAGACAACTTTGTTATGGTCTCAATTTTACTTTCTTGAGCAGTGTTGTTCGATTGCTTTCTAAAGTCTCCCTACTGCCCCACGTTTTTTGCACCTATTCCACCAGGGCCGGGCATTCCGTCCTCGGTTCATCACAATCACCGGTCGCCACGGGTAGTTGCTAGTTTTTCATAATACATGTACACTCATGGCCAAAAGTAAATGGACAGCAGTTTATCTTGAATATCTCCAAACCAATGGGGTGAAGAAAATTGAATCCGACATATGTAGTGGCAAATTTTCCTGGCTATCTAATGGTATCAGCGTCGAAAAAATCCGCTGAAAACCGCATTGGACAGAAGGAATTTTGTAAAGGTATGTTTTTTGCTACTTTTTTATTTGCATGATTTCATTCAACATTTTTATATCACTGTGTTCTACTCATCGAGGTCTTTCAAAAAATATCCTGAAATTTCAAATATTCCGTGTAGAAATGTGATTTTTGGGGCACTACCACATATGTCGGATTCAATTTTCTCCACCCCATTGGTTTGGAGATATTCAAGATAAACTGCTGTCCATTTACTTTTGGCCATGAGTGTACGTACCTTCGAAGAACGAGATACTACCTACTGGTAGCATTTTCCAGCAATGCACTGCATTCGAGGACAGATTGGGAACCAATCGACTTAAAGGGCTCCGCACACTGGCGACTAAAATGGGGGCGACTACCGATGCGACTACTACGTCGCCTGCCGTAATTACCTTTGCGGTCGATCAATGATGTCATCCACGACATCACTGATCTTCCAAAGAAGCATTTGTCGCAAACAAGTCAACAAAAACTAAAAAATCTGAAAAATGTTCAGTCGCTTCTGTGGTCGC
>NMRB01000865.1:109119-127005 GCA_002633025.1 Notospermus geniculatus
AAATCTTTGTCTGATCTACTCTAGTAGGCTACTGGGGGGGGGGGGGGTCTGTCTGAATCGAACAGAAAGAAGAGAAGGTGTTTAACGCACGTGATGTCCGTAAGTAAACCTGTGGCAAAAATACAGAGATAATTCACCAAAGATGAAAGACAATAGCTGGTTGATAAATATAGAACACATCGCTCGTCATATTTTCATAACCTATGGTTCTATTTCTGAAAACGCCATCAGTTGCTGGCTTGATCTTGACAAGCCGTTTGCGACGACTCTGTGGTGACTGTTTATACATCCTGCATCATGGACATTGACTAAAGGAAAACTCAATCAAACTCCAGTGATCCATCATTGTCCCCGAATGCAGGAAGTCTCTCAACATGACAGCCGTAACGCAATTTTGGTTGTGAGATTCTGTCCCCATTTCTCTTCTGTTCATGAATTTGTACGCTTGAAAGATGATTCCGACGGAAAAGCTAGGGCCGTCCACCGTTGTCGACCTGCCCACCGACGTTCCCCTATCCCGTGGAAATTTCGATCAACTTGAAAGATTCGTTGATTTCTTTCAAGGCTACCTTATGTTGGTCGTATACTCCGTTGGTATCATCGGCAACACGATTTCCTTCATCGTCTTCTTCAGGGCGAGACACAGAGAGGATGCGTCGGTTCAGTATCTCAGCGTCCTTTCTGTGTCCGACACCTGCGTAATTCTGTTCTACGGCGTCACAAGGTGGATTCGATACGGATTGAGGCATGTCACGAACGGCAGGTATTCTTATAACATAATCGCCAGTACATTGGCTTGTAAGCTTAGCGTTTATCTAGTCCATGTGTCCTTTTGTATCTCTGGATGGCTGATTGTGACTTTCACAGTGGAAAGAGCTTTCGTCGTCTGGTTCCCCTTACACCGGGCCCGGGTCACAACAAGGATGAGAAAAGTTGCCATAGCAATCATCATCATTGCCGCCATGATGCTGGGCATTCATCTTCTCGTTCTAATCGACTATCGGTTCAGTGGGACTATCTTCCACTGTTCGTACACGATACCTCCCACTGTGAGTACGATTCTCTTCCAATTCGACACAGCAATGTTCAACTATATCCCAAGTTTTCTGATCTTCTCTTCAAATATCTTGATTTTGTTGGGTATTGCGAGAGCCCGGCGGGCGGCCGTCAGGGAAACGGTGTCACAACCCAAAAAACAACAGGACACAAGGATGATTGTATCTTTAATGACTGTATCCACACTTTATGTGGTATGCCTTTTACCAGCATCCACAATGTACACGTACCATATATTTGTAAGGGAAAATGCCACAAGTTACAACCAGATTGTGCTTTCAAGACTTCTCATGCGACTTTTCTTGAGGTTTACAGAAATAAATTATTGTATTAATTTTGTGGTGTACGGGCTCACTTTGCCATTCTACCGTGCTGACATTTTGAAAATGATCACTATGTGTAGGTTGGTCAGGGGTTTGTCGAATGTTGGGACGAGATCTAGGCATCTTTAGAAACAAACAAGTACAATATATTGTGGTATATACTGTAAAGCAGGAAAATTTCGCGTGCAGGAAATTTTCGCGAATTTCGCGAGAGTGTATGATTCGCGAAAATTTCCTGTCGCGAATATGAGTACACGCAAGTGATAAATACGGTCCGTGAAGAAAAACTGAAAAAAATGGCAGAAACTCGCGAAAATATCCTGCCGTGAATATGTCTATAATCCTTGATTCGCGAAAATTTCCAGCCGCGAAATTATCTTGCTTTACAGTACAAGCCGTGGTTACACTACATAAAATCCCGGGTTTTTTGCGGTCATACCTATGAATTGCCGGGTTTCAAGAAACCCGTCTCTGAAAAACACGGGTTTTTGAAGCACAGTAAGCTCGCCGTGCTTTTCGAAATCCCCGTCTTTTTGTTAGTTCTTAGCA
This sequence comes from Notospermus geniculatus, assembly GCA_002633025.1. NCBI lineage: Eukaryota > Metazoa > Nemertea > Pilidiophora > Heteronemertea > Lineidae > Notospermus > Notospermus geniculatus. The sequence goes on from NMRB01000865.1 coordinate 111,048, forward strand.
CGGCTACAGATGGCGCAACCATTAGTGACGTCGTTTTCGCGCCTCCAACAATGTGTGCCAATGCAGAATGGCCGAAGAGTCCGTGCATGCAGCGCACCTGTCGCCGGGCTTTTCGTACACACACGTTGATTTTTTTTCACAAAAATCTATCACGTCACTCTTGCAGTGCACACTTCATGAATCTCGGTGCTTTTTCACAATACCTTCCTGGAAAAGAGATATAACCTATACTGGTCGCATCTTCCAGCGCTCTATACACCGGTACTGCGCATTCGCAGACAATTTGGGATCATGGGATCAACGAATGAAGCTTTGAGAGTAATATCTTCGGTTCCAAAGCTCGATGGTTACTCATTAGGCTGCCGACAAGAAAACCTTTGCCTGATCTACTTTAAATTGGTACTTCGAGGGGGGCCTTTCTGAATCGAACAGGAAGAAGAGACGATGTTTAACGCATGTGATGACCATAAGTCAACATGAGTGGCAAAAATAAAGAGATAATTCACCAAAGATGAAAGAAAATAGCAGGTTGATAAATATAGAACTCATCGCTTGTCATATTTTCATAACCTATGGTTCTATTTCTGAAAACGCCATCAGTTGTTGGCTTGATCTTGACAAGCCTTTTGCGACGGCTCTGTATGGTGACTGTTTATACATCATGGACACTGACTAAAGGAAAACTCAATCGAACTCCAGTGATCCATCACTGCCCCCAAATGCAGGAAATCTCTCAGCATGACAGACGTAGCGCAATCTTGGTTGTGAGATTCTGTCCCCATTTCTCTTCTGTTCATGAATTTGTACGCTTGAAAGATGATTCCGACGGAAAAGCTAGGGCCGTCCACCGTTGTCGACCTGCCCACCGACGTTCCCCTGTCCCGTGGAGATTTCAGTCAACTTGAAAGATTCGTTGATTTCTTTCAAGGCTACGTCATGGTGGCCATTTACTCCGTCGGTATCATCGGCAACACAATTTCCTTCATCGTCTTCTTCAGGGCGAGACACAGAGAGGATGCGTCGGTTCAGTATCTCAGCGTCCTTTCTGTGTCCGACACCTGCGTAATTCTTGTCGCCGGCGTCACAAGGTGGATTAAATTCGGATTACCACATGTCACGAACGGGAGGTATTCTTATAACATACTCAACAGTACATTTGCTTGCAAGCTGAACATTTATCTAGTTCAGGTATTCTTTTGTGTCTCTGGATGGCTGATTGTAACTTTCAGTGTGGAACGAGCTTTCATTGTCTGGTTCCCCTTACACCGGGCCCGGATCACAACAAGGATGAGAAAGGTTGCCATAGCAATCATCATCGTGACCGCCATGATGCTGTGCATCCATCTTCTAGTTCTAATCGACTATCGGTACAGTGGGACTGTCTTCGACTGTTCGTACACAGCACTTCCTACTGTGAGTACTATTGTCTCCCAATTCGACTCAGCAATGTACAACTACATCCCAAGTTTTCTGATATTCTCTTCAAATATCTTGATTTTGTTGGGTATTGCTAGAGCCCGGCGCGCGGCCGTCAGGGAAACGGTGTCACAACCCAAAAAACAACAGGACACAAGGATGGTTGTATCTTTAATGACTGTATCCACATTGTACGTGGTGTGCCTTTTACCAGAATCCACAATGTACACTTACAATATATTTGTAAGGGAAAACGCCACAAGTTACAACCAGATTTTACTTTTAGGACTTCTCATGCGACTTTTCTTTGGGTTTACAGAAGTAAATTATTGTATTAATTTTGTAGTGTACGGGCTCACTTTGCCATTTTACCGTGCTGACGTTTTGAAAATGATCGCTATGTGTTGGTTGGTGAGGGTTTTTTCAAATTCTGGGAAGAGATCTAGGCATCTGTAAAAACACACAAGTTAAAGGGAGACATGCGAAAAATATTGCCCGGCGGGCACAAGTTGTCTTTGTTTTGATTAGCACACAGCGCCGTCTGTTAATACGCGATGACACTACGCTGTAGCACAGGCCCCTGGAGAACTATCAGTGAGTTTAGAACACGTATCTAACCAAACGTATCTAAAAAACACAGCACGTATCTAAAAACACACCAAGAGCTCACAAGTTCGTGAGTTCGGGGTGTATTTTTTACAAACTAGTGTTTTTGGTTAGGTAGGCCTACGTGTTCTATAAACTCACTGATACATGTAGTTCTCCAGGGGCCTGTGCTACAGCTTAGTGTCACCGCGTATTAACAGATGGATGATTCAAACCGAGATAAATGAACAAAGTTGAAAGAAGTTGCATGCAGCTTTGTTCGTAAGCAAGATAAATAACTTACCATAAGTAAAACGGTGACACAGATACAGAGATAATTGGCCAAAGATGACAGAAAATCTGTCAACATGACTGGTGTAACGCAATCTTGGTTGTGACGTCCTGTCCCATTTCTCTGCTGTTCATGAATTTGTACGCTTAAAAAATGATTCCGATGGAAAAGCTAGGGCCGTCCACCGTCGTCGACCTGCCCACCGACGTTCCTCTGTCCCTTGGAGATTTCGGTCAACTATATCCCAAGCTTTCTGATATTTTCTTCAAATATCTTGATTTTGTTAATGGGTATTGCTAGAGCCCGGCGGGCGGCCGTCAGGGAAACGATGTCACATCCCCAAAAACAACAGGGGCCTGATTCACAAAGCAAACGTAAGTTCGCTATCTTAGCACGCTCTAAGTGAACGTTTACGTTTAAGATTAGACACTGGTAAGTTATATTCACGAAACATTCTTAGATCACTCTTAGATCACTCTAACCCAAAGTGTACGTAAGCTTACGTTAAGACGGACGAAGAGTAGATTCACTTCTCCGTTTTGCGCTTTGCGCTTGTCCGTTCGCTATGTTTATCTGTGGTACCAACAATAAAATTACTTTTTCTACCACGCACTCACATGGGCATGGGAAACGGAAAAGGGCAAAGCGCAAAACTCAAAGTGTGGGGGACACTCATGCGAGCGAAGGGAAGAAATTTTTGCCGCGAAAACATTTAAAAACACTCTGGAATCCTTGGCCTGCTGCATACGGAACGAGTTTAGAATCCCCGATCAGTGCCCAAAAAAGGTCACCGATTGACAGAACAAGCCGCATTGTAGGCCTACATTACAATAGGATTTCCATTGTGTGCCATGGAGTAACGTCACTTCCGATCGGGGATTCGATCCGATTGGATCGAATCCGATTGTGGTTCAAAACTCTTGCGTGTAAACGCTACCCAACAATGCAGTCCAATGTGGATTTAAAATGGTCCCGAATCCACATTGGATCGCATTGGACTACATACGACCACATTCAAATCTCGTCTAAACGCAAATGAGACCCCATGCGGGTCGATCAGATCCAATCGGATCGAATATGAATGTGGTTTTGTGGCTTGTCGTCTAAACGGCCCTATATAATCCCTTTGCGTGGTACAAACTCAGCTGGTCAACTTGACACAAGTGGCATAACATTGTCTGCGGTTTGATCAATTTCCAAGTTCAACTAAGGCCACATCAAAAAAATGGTGATCGTCCTTTTCTCGGGGAGGAGGTGGGTAGGGGGAGGGTTTTGTTTTTACAGTGAATTGGCATGAAGAATCAGTCAATGGTAACAACCAAATGCCTTGAAATCGCGTCCTTTGTATCCCAGGTGCGATATGAACTGAACAACAAGTGATGTCAATGGTCAAAATATATGTAAAAAGGCAATTTGAACGTTTTGGGGGGAAAATAGAAAAAAAGTTATTTTTGATGAAAAAAAAATTTAAAACAAATTTTGAAAAAAAAATGCTTGAAAAAAAACTTTTTTTGAAAAAAAACGGGGTCGGGCCCGTTTTCGCGGGTCGGGCGGGGACGATCACCAGCTTTCTTTTTTTATGTGGCCTAAAGTGCCATTTGCCAAAGGTAGATGGAACAAACTTTCGTGTCCTCTGCACTAAGTAAGCACTACGTGAACCTCCTGAGTACACGTAGATTTTAAGATATCTTAGGCCTTCACGTAATCTTAAGAGTCCTTCGTGAATAACACGCAAACGGCTACGTGTATGCTTAGAGTGAGTTTAAGTACACTTACCACTAAGTGTGCTTTGTGAATCAGGCCCCAGGACACAAGGATGGTTGTATCTTTGAAGACTGTATCCACACTTTATTTGGTAGGCCTATGCCTTTTACCAGCATCCACAATGTTCACGTACCATATATTTGTACGGGAAAATGCCACAAGTTACAAGCAGATTGTACTTTCAAGACTTCTCATGCGACTTTTCTTGAGGTTTACAGAAATAAATTATTGTATTAATTTTGTGGTGTACGGGCTCACTTTGCCATTCTACCGTGCTGACATTTTGAAAATGTTCACCATGTGTAGGTTGGTCAGGGTGGTTTTTCGAATCCTGGTAGAGATCTAGGCATCTGTAAAAACACAAACGTAAGTTATTGTGGTATTCAAACCGAGACAAATGAACAAAGTTGAAAGAAGTTACAAGCAGCTTTGTTCATAAGCAAGATAAATATAGAACTTATTGCTTGTCTTATTTTTAGCTCACCTCCTCTTCACTGACGTCACAGTGATCAGGTGACTGCAAAGAATCGGCCATGTTGGCCGTCAAATGGCTTGCGATGACGTCAAAACTACGGTATCACCTATACATGTACATTGTATGTGTTGAGCTGTGTTCATGTCGTGACGTCGCTTGACATTTTGACGGCCTACCGGTATATTATGGCGACATCGTATCTTCATGGAAATGTGACGTCACCTGAAGAACCTTTATGCGAAGGCATTGGCCCGTTTTTAAAGTTCAGTGGATGCTGATTTTTTTTCACAAAAACCACGTACACAGTCATGCCAAAAATAAATGGACAGCGGTTTTTTGTCTTCTGTTGCTGTGGTATGCACACGATGGGGTTGCAGCTTTGATACCTGGCCCTAGAACATCTCATCTGTATGCCAGAGGGAAAATGTCATGGAAAAAAATTGATTATCATGAAAATATCACTATTTTAAAATATCAACAAAATTGAGATTTTTGAAATCTTAACTTTTTTACCAGAAATGACTTTTCAAATAATCTATGGAAAATTCTAAGAAATATGCTGAAGAAAGTGTTTGAAAATCTTGGCTAAGTTTCTGATATTTGAGATTATCGAAAATATCAAAAATCTGAAATTTGAGATTTTTCATGAAATTTTGGGTTGAGGTGCTAACCTTCACTAAAAGATTAAGACTGACCAAGATTCGGTAACTATATTACCGTCGATCACAGAGAAATTAAACTTTTTCTTTAAAATGTGTTGAAAAATGTCCCGTTTTTCATGCATATTTCCTTGAATAACACAGAATTGGGCGAATATTTTTCAGTAGTTTCTTCACCATGAGTTTTACAACTGTTCATAGATTCAAGGTAAATTTGTTTCTTATGAAAAACTTCAAGATTTCAAAAATCTCATTTTCAATGATATTTTGAAACAGTGATAATTGCATGGTATTTGCATTTTTTCCTTGAAATGTGCTCTTGGACATTATACAAAAGAGATGTTGTAGGGCCATATATCTGAGCTAGAACCCAAAATTATGCATCACTTCCTGTACCGAGTTAAAAAACCACTGTCCATTTATTTTTTTGCATTAGATCGTAAAAGTAGATGTAACATCGATGTAACTCCGCGCTGATTGGTCAATTCCAGGCACGTGACCCTCAATGCGAGCGAAGGGACCCAACAACCACGCTTCACGCGTGGGGCGTGCGCGCTTCAGACCAGCGCGGCAACCCACAGACCCGGCGTGATTTTCAAATGTGCATGGCTAGAGATTTATGGCGTATTATGTGCTTCTGCTGTGAATATTCGCGTAAAACATATGCTTACTGGAAAATAATCGGCACAAAATCTGAGCATACAGGCGTACTTTCAGACTACATGTGCAGTAGCGTATATCACTAATTTTAGCGCGAATGAGAACCCTGCAAAGCTCGATGGTTACTCATTAGACTGACCAGAAAATCTTTGTCTGATCTACTCTAGTACTTCGGGGGGGGGGGGGTCTGTCTCAATCGAACAGAAAGAAGAGAAGACATGTTCAAGCATGTGATTACCATAAGTAAAACTGTGCCATAGAGAGATACTTCGCCAACGATGACAGAAAATAGCAGGTTGATAAATATAGAACTCATTGTTTGTCATACATGTATATTTTCGTAACCGATGGTTCTATTTCTGAAAACGCCATCATCTTGACAAGCCGTTTGCGACGACTCTGTGTGGTGACTGTTTATACATCATGGACAATGACTAAAGGAAAACTCAATCGAACTCCAGTGATCCATCATTGTCCCCGAATGCAGGAAATCTTTCAACATGACTGCCGTAACGCAATCTTGGTTGTGAGATTCTGTCCCTATTTACTTTTCGTGAATTTGTACGCTTGAAAGATGATTCCGACAGAAGAGTTAGGGCCGTCCACCGTTGTCGACCTGCCCGCCGACGTTCCCCTGTCCCGTGGAGATTTCAGCCAACTTGAAAGATTCGTTGACTTCTTTCAAGGCTACGTCATGGTGGCCATTTACTCCGTCGGTATCATCGGTAACACGATTTCCTTCATCGTCTTCTTCAGGGCGAGACACAGAGAGGATGCGTCGGTTCAGTATCTCAGCGTCCTTTCTGTGTCCGACACCTGCGTAATTCTTTTCTCTGGCGTCATATGGTGGATTCGATACGGATTGAGTTATGTCACGAACGGCAGGTATTCTTATAACATACTCACCAGTACATTTGCTTGTAAACTCAGCGTTTATCTAGTCGAGGTATCATTTTGTGTCTCTGGGTGGCTGATTGTGACTTTTACTTTGGAAAGAGTTTTCGTCGTCTGGTTCCCCTTACACCGGGCCCGGATCACAACGAGGATGAGAAAGGTTGCCATAGCAATCATCATCATGGCCGCCATGATGCTGGGTATCCATCTTCTTGTTCTAATCGACTATCGGTTCACTGGGACTATCTCCGATTGCTCTCACACCACACCTCCCTCTATAAGTGGCATCCTCTTCCAATTCGAAACAGCCATGTTTACCTATGTCCCAAGTTTTCTGATCTTTTTCTCAAATATCTTGATCGTCGTGGGTATCGCCAGAGCCCGGCGGGCGGCCGTCAGGGAAACGATGTCACAACCCAAAAAACAACAGGACACAAGGATGATTGTATCTTTAATGACTGTATCCACACTTTATGTGGTATGCCTTTTACCAGCATCCACAACGTACACGTACTATATCGGGTGGCCCAAAAAAAACGTGCCGAACTTCAAATCTTGATTTCTCAACAACTGATCATTAGAATTCAATGAAATTTGGCACCATATCATTTAAAGATGTTTTGTTTAACGTGTGAAATTTTTGTTTTGATACCTTTGGTATTAGGGCCGTATCACTCAATTTAAAAATCACAGGGAAAAAATGTGATTCCGGAATCCAATAAGATACGAAAAAAACCATCCCGAACTTCAAATTGCTATTTCTCAAAAACTATTTATTATAACCCCAAGAAAATTTATTCAATACTGATCCGTGGCAATGTTTCTACAATGTGAAAGTTTCAGCTCAATATCTGTGGTATTAAGACCGTGGCACCAAATTTAAAAACCATAGTAATCATTGATCATATTTTAAGAGACAATGGTGAAACTTTGAAACGTTAGATTCAAATATGGCGTTTTAGTAATGAGCGCCACGGCGTAGACACTGAAGTTATTGGATTAATACTTTCAGATATTAGAGGCAATATCACGAGGCGGTGTTAGACAAAATTTCATTAAGTTGTGGAAAAGTGTTTTTGAGAAATAAAAATTTAAAGTTCGGGAAATTTTTATCCACCCGTTTCTTATAGGACTCCGGAATCGCATTTTTTCCCTATGATTTTTAAATTGAGTGATACGGCCCTAATACCAAAGCTATCAAAGCAAAAATTTCACACGTTCAACAAAACATCTTTAAATGATGTGGTGCCAAATTTCATTGAATTCTAATGGGCAGTTGTTGAGAAATCAAGATTTGAAGTTCGGCACGTTTTTTTTGGGCCACCCGATATATCTGTACGGGAAAACGCCACAAGTTACAACCAGATTGTACTTTCAAGACTTCTCATGCGACTTTTCTTGAGGTTTACAGAAATAAATTATTGTATTAATTTTGTGGTGTACGGGCTCACTTTGCCATTCTACCGTGCTGACATTTTGAAAATGATCACTATGTGTAGGTTGGTCAGGGGTTTGTCAAATGCTGGGAAGAGATCTAGGCTGTAAAAACACACGAGTTATTGTGGTATCTATAGCCGTGGTTAAACTACGTAAAATCCCCGGGTTTTTTTGTGGTCACACCTATGAATTGCCGGGCTTCGAGAAACCCGTGTCTGAAAAACACGGGTTTTTGAGATACGGCAAGCTCGCCGTGCTTTTCGAAATCCCCGTGTTTACGTTAGTTCTTCGCACGGCTATAGATGGCGCAGCCATTAAGTGACGTCGTTTTCGCGCCTCCAACAATGTGTGCCAATACAGAAATGACCGAAGAGTCAATACGTGCAGCGCAACCGTCGGCGGGCTACTTAACTACAATGTACATGTAGTAGTGTGACCTCTCGCCTGGATTTTCGTACACACGGGTTTGACACGGGTCTGGAAAAACACGGGTATTTTCAACAAGTGTAACCTCAGCTAGTAATTCAGACCGAGATAAATGAACAAAGTTGAAAGAAGTTACAAAGCTTTGTTCGTAAGGAAGATAAATATAGAAGTTATTGTGTTGTCATATTTTTATTAATACACGAAGTTCTATTCCGACCTGAAAACGCCGCCAGTTAGTGACATTCCCGACATGATCTCGACAAGACATCTCTCCATGAATAAGACGACTCTGTGCGGTGAGTGTTTCGTTATGTCATCGCTGTATCTTTATTCTCCTCGCTGCCTACTTCCACTGTGTCGCGTTGCAACCTTTGTGCTCGCTGTTCCACGATTTAGTACCGGAATTTCTTTGGCCACTATCAGCTGTCTGTAAGTTGTGGGCCAGAAAGTTACATGTGGCTAAGCTTTGTGAAACTCCACACAAACGTCGTTGGACTTTGTAAGGAAAACTCAAAGTGTTCCGCCAGTAGCGGAGATTCTACCTGTGTGCATGTACATACATGTATGGCCTCAGGTCATATCATTTTCTCACCAAGACTGCCCCAATGCAATCTCGGCCGTGCCGTCTTTTCCCCGTTTCTCTTCTTTTCATGAAACTCTAGAAATGAGAGATGGCTACGACGGAAAAGCTAGGCTTGTCCACCCTTGTCGACCTTCCCACCGACGTTCCCCTCACCCGTGGAGATTTCAATCGACTTGAAAGGTTCTTTGACTTCTTTCAAGGCTACGTCATGTTGGTCGTCCTCTCCGTCGGTATCATCGGCAACACGGTTTCCTTCATCGTCTTCTTCAGGGCGAGACACAGAGAGGATGCGTCGGTTCAGTATCTCAGCGTCCTTTCTGTGTCCGACACCTGCGTAATTCTGTTCTATGGCGTCACAAGGTGGATTCGATACGGACTGAGACATGTCACGAACGGCAGGTATTCTTATAACATACTCAGCAGTACATTCGCTTGTAAGATCGACTTTTATCTTGTCCATGTGTCCTTTTGTATCTCTGGATGGCTAATTGTGGCTTTCACAGTGGAAAGAGCTTTTGTCGTCTGGTTCCCCTTACACCGGGCCCGGATCACAACAAGGATGAGAAAAGTTGCCATAGCAATCATCATCATGGCCGCCATGTTGCTGGGCATCCATCTTCTTGTTTTGGTCGACTATCGGCTAATTGGTACTACGTTCGATTGTTTTCACACAACGCCTCCTACCATCAGCGGCATTCTCTTCCAATTCGACACAGCGATGTTTAACTACATCCCAAGCTTTCTTATCTTCTCTTCAAATATCTTGATTGTCGTGGGTATTGCTAGAGCCCGGCGGGCGGCCGTCAGGGAAACGATGTCACAACCCAAAAAACAACAGGACACAAGGATGGTTGTATCTTTAATGACTGTATCGACGCTGTATGTTATATTTCTGTTACCAGCATCCACAATGTACACGTACTATATATTTATAAGGGAAAATTCCACAAGTTACAACCAGATTGTGTTCTCTCGGCTTCTCATGAAACTTTTGTACCAATTCTGCCAAATAAATTATTGTATCAACTTTGTAGTTTACGGCTTTACTTTGCCTTTCTACCGTGCTGACGTTTTGAAGATGTTTACTGTGTCTAGGTTGGTCAGAGGTTGACGTCGACATTGGAAGAGATCTAGGCCTCTGTATATTGACATTAAGATTGTCTTCACCCTATTCATTGTTCAAAATCTGCGTCATGTTCAGTATCTGCGTCATATTCACTATTCAGAATCTGCATCATGTGCAGTCTGCTTCATATTCATTGTTCAGAATCTACGTCATGTGCAGTATCTGCGTTATATTCATTGTTCAGAATTTGCGTCATATTCGGTATCTGCGTCATAGTCACTATTCAGAATCTGTGTCATATTCAGTATTGCACTGTATTGATTTCTGAACATAAAATTTTACAAATATAACTTAGGAAGGTCCAAAGCCGAGGCATTTGTGGCCCTTGTACAACTAAAATTAGAAATTAGAAAATATGGCGGAATATTTAAACAAAGGAAGGAAGAAGGAATGAAATAGAAAGAATGTGAACCGAAGGGCAGAAACCCGTCATAAATGACTGTGAGGTTAAAAATAACGGTAATTTACAATGGACCGAAGTGGACAAGGGGATGTTGATTACAGTTTATTTACAACCACAAAGGGCTGGGCCACAGGCAGTATCCGCCCCCGACGCCAGCGCCAGTATGAACCCTCCCGCTCAAAAACGCCAGCACCAGAGGCCAACATTCAGTATCTGCGCCATGATCAGGAGCAGCTCAGCCATCTCAGTCCCTGCCTCCAAATGCGTACAACCGAAAATCGCTCTAAAACCCTGACAAATGCATGGAGGCCATCACCGTCAGAGAAATCTAAATCGGTGATCCTTAGATAAGTCGGTACGTAAACAAGATGAAAATAGATTCTATTCTTGTCATATAACACGTAGTTCTATCACTCATTAAAATCGCAATCAGTCGCCGACACGGCGCTCGAGATGACTCTCTAAATAACGCGACATTACATGTGGGGAGAGTGTCCATATTTTGTGATAGAGTTCGGCATTACATGTAGATGTCGCAAGCGGCACAGACATGTGCTGAGACATGACGAATCGTGATACAATTCTTTTCCTACCACTGAATCCTTGTGATGGGACCTCGTGATATGTCAACCTATATCGTCTTCCACCCCGATGGGGACTTCAAGCTATTTGAAAGTATCGTCAACTTCTTTCAAGGCTACGTCATGTTGGTCGTCCTCTCCGTCGGTATCATCGGCAACACGATTTCCTTCATCGTCTTCTTCAGGGCGAGACACAGAGAGGATGCGTCGGTTCAGTATCTCAGCGTCCTTTCTGTGTCCGACACCGGTGTTGTCTTGTTCCACGGTGTGAACTGGTGGATTCGAGATGGACTGAGCCAACTTACCGGTGGAAAAATTTCTGTTAACTCTCTCAAAAGCAGTTTGGCCTGTAAGATCGACTTTTTCCTTATTCACATCTCCGAGTGTATTTCAGCTTGGCTGATTGTGACTTTCACAGTGGAAAGAGCTTTCGTCGTCTGGTTCCCCTTACACCGGGCCCGGATCACAACAAGGATGAGAAAAGTTGTTATAGCAATCATTACTGTGGCCGCCATTTTGTTGAGCATCCATCTTCTTTTTGTGATCGACGTTCACGTCATTGAGACGATAGCCGGCTGTTCCTACACCACATCACCCACAGTCAGCAGCCTTATTTACCAATTCGAGACAGCTACGTATAACTACATCCCAAGTTTTCTCATCTTCTCTTCAAACATCTTGATTGTCATGGGTATTGCTCGAGCCCGGCGAGCGGCCGTCAGGGAAACGATGTCACAACCCCAAAAACAACAGGACACAAGGATGGTTGTATCTTTAATGACTGTATCGACACTGTATGTCCTCTTTCTACTGCCTTCGTCTATTGCCTACACATATTTTCTTTTTGCTGCCAAAAGTTTTGCTTCCAGACAAATTGTGTTTCTGAGGCTGGTCGCAAAATTCCTTTTTCTCTTGGGTCAAGCAAATTATTGTATCAATTTTGTTGTGTATGGGTTCACGTTGCCTTTCTACCGTGCTGATGTTTTGAAAATGTTTACTGTGTGTCGATTGGTCAGCGGTAGGCCTCGTTCTGGGAAGCAATGAATCCGTGCGAAGAAAGAGAAACAAGACAACCGTGTCTAATAGGGAGCACCGATCACGCAGACCGCGCGGGAATATACGCGTGGGTTTGAACTGATAGTACACAGATGCCACCTATTATTCATGACGATTCAAAGTGTGATTGGCTGTGCTTGGTGAACGCATCTCTCGAACAATGAGCCTCTATAGGTGTCACGTCTGCTCTATAAGTCATCATGTGACCAAATGGTGCTCGCCATTTGTGACGATTCTTAGATAAATTTGACCCCTTGGATGACTGGAAATGAGACAGTTTCGTGCTCAAGGTTTCAAGTCGGCGATCGAATTAAATTTACTTTGATCATGATGGGTTTTCTCGGTCTTTTTAATTCCCTATGAATTCCCATACACAATAGTTATTGCTGCAATGATCAAGGTGATTAGTCCGCCTATTTATAATTACGTCGCGGAAACAGATGGGAAATAGTACCTGGTCTTGAAGCTCTGTCAACTGCTTGATGTTGTGTAAGCAAAGTAGTATCGAAGATTTTCTCTACGTGTAAAAGCCTAGCGTACATCGGCCTTGCGACTGGAATGAAAAACTACCGGCAGTGACGTTTCTGGCAACGGTGGGCGACTGGCTGGAACCAGCAGCAACTGATCAGATGCTCAAACAGGCCGATATATGCGCCCCGGCAACGCTATTGCCGACCGTTGCCGCAAGTTCCAGCCAGTTGCTCATGTTCTACTCGTTGCCGACCGTTGCTTCTAATCGTCTTCAGTCGCTTCCGATGTACGCGCGCTGGCAATGGATTTCTGTTTGTGGAGCACACCTGGTCACGTGAATGTTTATCACATTACTCCCAAGTGGTCCGATCGGAAGACATCGACAATTTCCGTGTAGCATTCAGTATCATTGCCTGTCCGATGTGCGCGCTCTAGATTGAAGACTGGATTGTGCTACTTGTTGCCACAATTACCTGTCGTAAATCGATGTGCGAGGAACGCGTACATCGATAGCGACGACTGTTGCGTTCAGTTGCTTCCAGTCGCAATGTCGATGTACGCTTAGCTTAATCGTCCATCAAAACGTGACTGACGACATATGGCAATACTTCCTTCTTCTTCATTACTTTATTACATGTATGTGATAGCGACATGGGTGTGACTGGATGGCGCAAACTCTCTACTTACCATCCCGATGGGGAGCAAAGACAACTTGAAAGCATTGTCGGCTTCTTCCAAGGCTACGTCATGTTGGTCGTCCTCTCCGTCGGTATCATCGGCAACACGATTTCCTTCATCGTCTTCTTCAGGGCGAGACACAGAGAGGATGCGTCGGTTCAGTATCTCAGCGTCCTTTCTGTGTCCAAAATCGAACAGAAAGAAGAGAAGACATAACGTATGTTCAAGCATGGGATTACCATAAGTAAAACTGTGGCATAGATACAGAGATAATTCGCCAAAGATGACAGAAAATTGCAGGTTGATAAATATAGAACTCATTGCTTGTCATATATATTTTCATAACCGATGGTTCTATTTCTGAAAATGCCATCAGTTGTTGACTTGGTCTTTATAAGCCGTTTGCGACGACTCTGTATGGTGACTGTTTATACATTGTGGACATTGACTAAAGGAAAACTCAATCGAACTCCAGTGATCCATCATTGTCTATGTCCCCGAATGCAAGAAACCTCTCAACATGACTGCCGTAACGCAATCTTGGTTGTTAGATTCTGTCCCTATTTCTCTACTGCTCATGGATTTGAACGCTTGAAAGGTGATGGAAAAGCTAGGGCCGTCCACCGTTGTCGACCTATCCACCGACGCTCCTCAGTCCCGTGGAGATTTCAGTCAACTTGAAAGATTCGTTGATTTCTTTCAAGGCTACGTCATGGTGGTCATTTACTCCGTCGGTATCATCGGCAACACGATTTCCTTCATCGTCTTCTTCAGGGCGAGACACAGAGAGGATGCGTCGGTTCAGTATCTCAGCGTCCTTTCTGTGTCCGACACCTGCGTAATTCTTGTCTCCGGCGTCACAAGGTGGATTAAATACGGATTACCACATGTCACAAACGGCAGGTATTCTTATAACATACTCAACAGTACATTTGCTTGCAAGCTGAACATTTATCTAGTTGAGGTATCCTTTTGTGTCTCTGGATGGCTGATTGTGACCTTTACTTTGGAAAGAGCTTTCGTCGTCTGGTTCCCCTTACACCGGGCTCGGATCACAACACGGATGAGAAAGGTTGCCATAGCAATCACCATCGTGACCGCCATGATGCTGAGTATTCATCTTCTAGTTCTAATCGACTATCGGTTCACTGGGACTTTCTTCGATTGCTCTCACACCACACCTCCCTCTATAAGTGGCATTCTCTTCCAATTTGAAACAGCCATGTTTAGCTATATCCCAAGTTTTCTGATCTTTTTCTCAAATATCATGATTGTCGTCGGTATCGCCAGAGCCCGGCGAGCGGCCGTCAGGGAAACGATGTCACAACCCAAAAAACAACAGGACAGAAGGATGGTTGTATCTTTAATGACTGTATCCACACTTTATGTGGTATGCCTCTTGCCAGTATCCACATCGTACACGTACTATATATTTGTAAAGGAAAACACCAAAAGTTACAATCAGATTGTCTTTTCAAAACTTCTCATTAGATTATCGTGGACGTCATCACAAATAAATTATTGTAGCAATTTTTTGATATACGGGCTCACTTTGCCATTCTACCGTGCTGACGTTTTCAAAATGTTCACCGTGTGTAGGCCGGTTTAGTAAGTTTGCAAGTCTCACGCGGGAACGATCTAGGCCCCTGTAATCTCTGCATTCTCTTCACTGACGTCACAGTGATCAGGTGACTGCAAAGAATCGGCCATGTTGGCCGTCAAATGGCCGGCGATAACGTCAAAACTACGGTATCACCTATGTGTTGAGCTGTGTTCATGTCGTGACGTCGCTTGACATTTTGACGGCCTACCGGTATATTATGGCGGCATCGTACATGTATCTTCATGGAAATGTGACGTCACGTGAAGAACCTTTATGCGAAGGCATTGGCCCGTTTTTAAAGTTCAGTGGATGCTGATTTTTTTCACAAAAACCACGTACGTCAATCTTGCAGTACACTTCATGAATCTCGGGCCCATATCAAGAAATTTGTCTCATTTGCCTCAAATCGACGACAGGCGGCGCTGCTCCCAATGGATTAACTGGCTTTTACGGCCGTCAGTTGCGCATAAAATGCTTCTAGAAAGAAAATTCGCTGCATGAAAATGATGGGTAAAATGCACAATCTGTCACAAAAGCCTTTAGAATTCAGTGGGCCGCGTCACAGAAGGCCGAGATCTGAAAGGTTTTCTTGCCAATGAGATTGATTGCGAAAACACAACAGAAGTAAATGGAAAGAGAGGCCAATCCGCTCCTCAGAACAGGGGTTCCCCAACAATATCAGCCTGCCACATGTTTCCTAGTATGTATACCGGTACTGCATTCGGGGCCGATTTGGGAACATAGGATCCTTGGTTCCAAAAGCTCGGTGGTTAATACTCATTAGACTGCCGACAAGAAAATCTTTGTCCGATCTACTTTGGTACTTCGGGGGGGGGGGGGGTCTGTCTG
>NMRB01000865.1:136264-155224 GCA_002633025.1 Notospermus geniculatus
AGCCAACTTGAAAGATTCGTTGACTTCTTTCAAGGCTACGTCATGGTGGCCATTTACTCCGTCGGTATCATCGGCAACACGATTTCCTTCATCGTCTTCTTCAGGGCGAGACACAGAGAGGATGCGTCGGTTCAGTATCTCAGCGTCCTTTCCGTGTCCGACACCTGCGTAATTCTTTTCTCTGGCGTCATATGGTGGATTCGATACGGATTGAGTTATGTCACGAACGGCAGGTATTCTTATAACATACTCACCAGTACATTTGCTTGTAAACTCAGCGTTTATCTAGTCGAGGTATCATTTTGTGTCTCTGGGTGGCTGATTGTGACTTTTACTTTGGAAAGAGTTTTCGTCGTCTGGTTCCCCTTACACCGGTCCCGGATCACAACGAGGATGAGAAAGGTTGCCATAGCAATCATCATCATGGCCGCCATGATGCTGGGTATTCACCTTCTAGTTCTAATCGACTATCGGTTCACTGGAACTATCTCCGATTGCTCTCACACCACACCTCCCTCTATAAGTGGCATACTCTTCCAATTTGAAACAGCCATGTTTACCTATGTCCCAAGTTTTCTTATCTTTTTCTCAAATATCTTGATTGTCGTCGGTATCGCCAGAGCCCGGCGAGCGGCCGTCAGGGAAACGATGTCACAACCCAAAAAACAGCAGGACACAAGGATGGTTGTATCTTTAATGACTGTATCCACACTTTATGTGGTATGCCTTTTACCAGCATCCACAACGTACACGTACTATATATCTGTACGGGAAAATGCCACAAGTTACAACCAGATTGTACTTTCAAGACTTCTCATGCGACTTTTCTTGAGGTTTACAGAAATAAATTATTGTATTAATTTTGTGGTGTACGGGCTCACTTTGCCATTCTACCGTGCTGACGTTTTGAAAATGATCACTATGTGTAGGGTGGTCAGGAGTTTGTCAAATGCTGGGAAGAGATCTAGGCTGTAAAAACACACGAGTTATTGTGGTGGTTAAACTGCGTAAAATCCCCGGGTTTTTTGTGGTCACGTGCACCTATGAATTGCCGGGCTTCGAGAAACCCGTGTCTGAAAAACACGGGTTTTTGAGATACGGCAAGCTCGCCGTGCGTTTCGAAATCCCCGTGTTTACGTTAGTTCTTCGCACGGCTATGGCGCAGCCATTAAGTGACGTCGTTTTCGCGCCTGTGCCAATACAGAAATGACCGAAGAGTCAATGCATGCAGCGCAACCGTCGGCGGGCTACTTAACTACAATGTACATGTAGTTGTGTGACCTCTCGCCTGAATTTTCGTACACACGGGTTTGACACGGGTCTGGAAAAACACGGGTATTTTCAACAAGTGTAACCTCAGCTAGTAATTCAGACCGAGATAAATGAACAAAGTTGAAAGAAGTTACAAAGCTTTGTTCGTAAGGAAGATAAATATAGAAGTTATTGTTTGTCATATCTTTATTAATACACGAAGTTCTATTCCTGAAAACGCCGCCAGTTAGTGACATTCCCGACATGATCTCGACAAGACATCTCTCCATGAATAAGACGACTCTGTGCGGTGAGTGTTTCGTTATGTCATCGCTGTACATGTATCTTTATTCTGCTCGCCGCCTACTTCCACCGTGTCGCGTTGCAACCTTTGTGCTCGCTGTTCCACGATTTAGTACCGGAATGTCTTTGGCCACTATCAGCTGTCTGTAAGTTGTGGGCCAGAAAGTTACATGTGGCTAAGCTTTGTGAAACTCCACACAAACGTCGTTGGACTTTGTAAGGAAAACTCAAAGTGTTCCAGCAGTAGCGGAGATTCAACCTGTGTGCATGTACATACATGTATGGCCTCAGGTCATATCATTTTCTCACCAAGACTGCCCCAATGCAATCTCGGCCGTGCCGTCTTTTCCCCGTTTCTCTTCTTTTCATGCAACTCTAGAAATGAGAGATGGCTACGACGGAAAAGCTAGGCTTGTCCACCCTTGTCGACCTGCCCACCGACGTTCCCCTCACCCGTGGAGATTTCAAACCACTTGAAAGATTCTTTGACTTCTTTCAAGGCTACGTCATGTTGGTCGTCCTCTCCGTCGGTATCATCGGCAACACGATTTCCTTCATCGTCTTCTTCAGGGCGAGACACAGAGAGGATGCGTCGGTTCAGTATCTCAGCGTCCTTTCTGTGTCCGACACCTGCGTAATTCTGTTCTATGGCGTCACAAGGTGGATTCGATACGGACTGAGACATGTCACGAACGGCAGGTATTCTTATAACATACTCAGCAGTACATTCGCTTGTAAGATCGACTTTTATCTTGTCCATGTGTCCTTTTGTATCTCTGGATGGCTAATTGTGGCTTTCACAGTGGAAAGAGCTTTTGTCGTCTGGTTCCCCTTACACCGGGCCCGGATCACAACAAGGATGAGAAAAGTTGCCATAGCAATCATCATCATGGCCGCCATGTTGCTGGGCATCCATCTTCTTGTTTTGGTCGACTATCGGCTAATTGGTACTACGTTCGATTGTTTTCACACAACGCCTCCTACCATCAGCGGCATTCTCTTCCAATTCGACACAGCGATGTTTAACTACATCCCAAGCTTTCTTATCTTCTCTTCAAATATCTTGATTGTCGTGGGTATTGCTAGAGCCCGGCGGGCGGCCGTCAGGGAAACGATGTCACAACCCAAAAAACAACAGGACACAAGGATGGTTGTATCTTTAATGACTGTATCGACGCTGTACGTTATATTTCTGTTACCAGCATCCACAATGTACACGTACTATATATTTATAAGGGAAAATTCCACAAGTTACAACCAGATTGTGTTCTCTCGGCTTCTCATGAAACTTTTGTACCAATTCTGCCAAATAAATTATTGTATCAACTTTGTAGTTTACGGCTTTACTTTGCCTTTCTACCGTGCTGACGTTTTGAAGATGTTTACTGTGTCTAGGTTGGTCAGGGGTTGACGTCGACATTGGAAGAGATCTAGGCCTCTGTATATTGACATTAAGATTGTCTTCACCCTATTCATTGTTCAAAATCTGCGTCATGTTCAGTATCTGCGTCATATTCACTGTTCAGAATCTGCATCATGTGCAGTATTTGCTTCATATTCATTGTTCAGAATCTACGTCATGTGCAGTATCTGCGTTATATTCATTGTTCAGAATTTGCGTCATATTCGGTATCTGCGTCATAGTCACTGTTCAGAATCTGCGTCATATTCAGTGTTGCACTGTATTGATTTTATTTCTGAACATAAAATTTTACAAATATAACTTAGGAAGGGCCAAAGCCGAGGCATTTGTGGCCCTTGTGCAACTAAAATTAGAAATTAGAAAATATGGCGGAATATTTAAACAAAGGAAGGAAGAAGGAATGAAATAGAAAGAATGTGAACCGAAGGGCAGAAACCCGTCATAAATGACTGTGATGTTAAAAATAACGGTAATTTACAATAGACCGAAGTGGACAAGGGAATGTTGATTACAGTTTATTTACAACCAAGGGCCGGGCCACAGGCAGTATCCGCCCCCGACGCTAGCGCCAGTATGAACCCTCCTCAAAAACGCCATCACCAGAGGCCAACGGTGACTTCCCATTTCGCCAAATCCAATTTCGCCAAGTCCCATTTTGCCAAATCCCATTTTGCCAAATTCCCATTTGGCCAAATTCCCAAATCGCCAAATTCCCATTTTGCCCAAATCCCATTTTGCCAAATTCCCAATTTGCCAAATTCCCATTTCGCCAAATTCCCGTTTCGCCAAATTCCCATTTGGCCAAATTCCCATTTCGCCAAATTCCCGTTTCGCCAAAAATTTTCTTGACACCCCTTGTGTTCTTTCAAAATGAATCGTTCGAAATATTAATAATTTTTGAAGCAGGGTTAGAAGTGTAACAAATTAATCATTCCAAAGAAGACTGATGTTATTTTCTAGGTAAATTCTTCAACGATAACGATTGCTTTTAATTTCAATTTTCTTGTTCTTCTGATATGCCTTGGGTTGCACTCCTCTAACAGTGTTTGCTCCCTTCATATACATCTGTACTGACATAAGCGCAGATATAGTCAAGGGAACAAACACTGTTAGAGTTGTGTAACCTTGGGTGTGGCACATTACACCCGTCCTTTTTGAAGGTGGAGACATAGGCCCCATCCGTTCCAAATGCTGAGTGAAACAGTTTGATAACCAAGGGCCTTATCCTAACCCTAACCCTCTATTTTGAAGTACTTTGCGTTGGATTGGTCCATTAGATTAGGGGGGTTATAGCCTGAATAACAAATTTGGCGAAATGGGAATTTGGCAAAACGGGAATTTGGCCAAATGAGAATTTGGCCAAATGGGAATTTGGCCAAATGGGAATTTGGCAAATTGGGAATTTGGCGAAATGGGAATTTGGCGAATTAGGAATTTGGCGAAATGGGAATTTGGCAAAATGGGATTTGGCGAAATGGAACTTTTTTTGGCGAACTGGGAATTTGGCGAAATGCAATTTGGCGAAATGGGAATGAACCGAGGCCAACATTCAGAATCTGCGCCGATCAGGAGCAGCTCAGCCATCTCAGTCCCTGCCTCCAAATGGGTACAACCGAAAATCGCTCTAAAACCCTGACAAATGCATGGAGGCCATCGCCATCAGAGGAATCTAAATCGGCGATCCTTAGATAAGTTGGTACGCAAACAAGATGAAAATAGATTCTATTCATGTCATATAACACGTAGTTCTGTCACTCATTAAAACCGTAATCAGTTGCCGACACGGCGTTCGTGACGACTCTCTAAATAAGGCGACATTACATATGGCGAGAGTGTCCATATTTTGTGATAGAGCTCGGCATTTTGGTGTCGTAAGCGGCACAGAAATGTGCTGAGACATGACGAATCGTGATACAATTCTTTTCCTACCACTGAATCCTTATGATGGGACCTCGTGATATGTCAACTTACATCGTCTTCCACCCCGATGGGGACTTCAAGCTTTTTGAAAGTATCGTTAACTTCTTTCAAGGCTACGTCATGTTGGTCGTCCTCTCCGTCGGTATCATCGGCAACACGATTTCCTTCATCGTCTTCTTCAGGGCGAGACACAGAGAGGATGCGTCGGTTCAGTATCTCAGCGTCCTTTCTGTGTCCGACACCGGTGTTGTCTTGTTCCACGGTGTGAACTGGTGGATTCGAGATGGACTGAGCCAACTTACCGGTGGAAAAATTTCTGTTAACTCTCTCAAAAGCAGTTTGGCCTGTAAGATCGACTTTTTCCTTATTCACATCTCCGAGTGTATTTCAGCTTGGCTGATTGTGACTTTCACAGTGGAAAGAGCTTTCGTCGTCTGGTTCCCCTTACACCGGGCCCGGATCACAACAAGGATGAGAAAAGTTGTTATAGCAATCATTACTGTGGCCGCCATTTTGTTGAGCATCCATCTTCTTTTTGTGATCGACGTTCACGTCATTGAGACGATAGCCGGCTGTTCCTACACCACATCACCCACAGTCAGCAGCCTTATTTACCAATTCGAGACAGCTACGTATAACTACATCCCAAGTTTTCTCATCTTCTCTTCAAACATCTTGATTGTCATGGGTATTGCTCGAGCCCGGCGAGCGGCCGTCAGGGAAACGATGTCACAACCCCAAAAACAACAGGACACAAGGATGGTTGTATCTTTAATGACTGTATCGACACTGTATGTCCTCTTTCTACTGCCTTCGTCTATTGCCTACACATATTTTCTTTTTGCTGCCAAAAGTTTTGCTTCCAGACAAATTGTGTTTCTGAGGCTGGTCGCAAAATTCCTTTTTCTCTTGGGTCAAGCAAATTATTGTATCAATTTTGTTGTGTATGGGTTCACGTTGCCTTTCTACCGTGCTGATGTTTTGAAAATGTTTACTGTGTGTCGATTGGTCAGCGGTAGGCCTCGTTCTGGGAAGCAATGAATCCGTGCGAAGAAAGAGAAACAAGACAACCGTGTCTAATAGGGAGCACCGATCACGCAGACCGCGCGGGAATATACGCGTGGGTTTGAACTGATAGTACACAGATGCCACCTATTATTCATGACGATTCAAAGTGTGATTGGCTGTGCTTGGTGAACGCATCTCTCGAACAATGAGCCTCTATAGGTGTCACGTCTGCTCTATAAGTCATCATGTGACCAAATGGTGCTCNGTTGCGTTCAGTTGCTTCCAGTCGCAATGTCGATGTACGCTTAGCTTAATCGTCCATCAAAACGTGACTGACGACATATGGCAATACTTCCTTCTTCTTCATTACTTTATTACATGTATGTGATAGCGACATGGGTGTGACTGGATGGCGCAAACTCTCTACTTACCATCCCGATGGGGAGCAAAGACAACTTGAAAGCATTGTCGGCTTCTTCCAAGGCTACGTCATGTTGGTCGTCCTCTCCGTCGGTTTCATCGGCAACACGATTTCCTTCATCGTCTTCTTCAGGGCGAGACACAGAGAGGATGCGTCGGTTCAGTATCTCAGCGTCCTTTCTGTGTCCGACAACTGTGTCATTCTGTTCAGCGGTGTAAACTGGTGGCTTCGAGACGGATTACGATATGTCACAAACCACAGGGTTTCCGCGAACACACTCAATAGCAGTTTGGGATGCAGGATTGGATTTTTTCTCATTCACATCTCCGAGTGTATTTCAGCCTGGGTAATTGTGACTTTCACAGTGGAAAGAGCTTTCGTCGTCTGGTTCCCCTTACACCGGGCCCGGATCACAACTAGGATGAGAAAGGTTGCCATAGCAATCATCATCATGGCCGCCATTTTGTTGAGCATCCATCTTCTTTTTGTGATTGACGTTCACATCATTGAGACTATAGCCGGATGTTCCTACACCACATCACCCACATTAAGCAGCTTAATTTACCAAATAGAGATTGCTACATATAATTACGTCCCAAGCTTTCTGATCTTCTCTTCAAATATCTTGATTGTCGTGGGTATTGCTAGAGCCCGGCGGGCGGCCGTCAGGGAAACGATGTCACAACCCAAAAAACAACAGGACACAAGGATGGTTGTATCTTTAATGACTGTATCGACGCTGTACGTTATATTTCTGTTACCAGCATCTCTTGCCTACACGTTTTTTGTTTCTGCTGCCGACGATCATGATTCTAAACGGGTATACTTGTGGCTGGTCTCAAAATTCCTTTTCATGCTAGGCCACACAAATTATTGTATCAATTTTATAGTGTATGGATTCACTTTGCCTTTCTACCGAGCTGACGTTTTCAAAATATGCACCCTCTTTTGTAAGGTCGAACACAGGAAGTAGAGAGTCTTGTTTTGGTTAGATTTTCTCTTCAAAACCGGGCGTCACCTCCATTGTATCTATTTATAAAGATACTAGAGGGCTACTTCATGACGACACCCGGACCTTGCAACTTCCGTTCATGACATCCGCTCTTAACCAGGAAGAAAACGTTGGCCTAAAGTGCTGGCTGAATTATGTAGGAAGTGTTGCTGCATACAAGCCGTGACGATAGCGATACGAATAGGCCTAAATTCAAGCACAAAATTGTCGTACACGCATATTGATGGTGATTAAAAAGTTAAAAGTTAAAGTTTGGGTTTATAGTCTGATATCAACAACGGTAGGGTGTCATCCGACTTTACACTTTAACCGACTTTACACTTTAACCCCAGTCTATCCTGAAACCTTTCAGTAGAACCGGTACCGGTCGGAAATGCTCGGATTGTAGCGCTGAATGTACGATGCCTGATATCCAGTTTAATCATTACGAAATGTATGGGACTCTTGAATCGTTCAGCCAGTTAATAAGGAAGACGGTATTGCCGTGGCTTATATAAGCCCTTGTTACACTACATAAAAAACCCGTGTCGAACCCGGGTTTTTTCTGTCCACACCTGTTAAAAACGCGGTGTAATAATCCCCTCCGAGCTCGAACGGTTTTTGGAAGGCTTAATTTAGGTCCCTGTCACAAAATTTGAGTAGTGTTGACGGGCACCGGGCCTCAGGAGGGATTTTTCAGAGCCGGGCTAGACCCGGGTGTCAAAAAACCCGGGGATTTCTATGTAGTGTAACCACGGCTATTAATGTACCGGTACATGTAAACGTCTTGCATACAACATTTATAATAATAATAATGGTCAGTTCTTATATAGCGCTTCTCAAAGGTCTTCACACATTATTACCTTAGCCTATGATTCAGAAACCTTTCTGTAGAAACCACAGGACATTTCAGGCCGGTTGAGAGTTACAGAGTGGCACGGCTGGGGATCGAACCCGCGACCTTCCGATCACGAGTCCACAGCCCTAACCATTATGCCACCGCTCTCCCCACCATTTACGTACGACCTACTTAATAAACTAAAGTGGTTTCTACACCGTTATTTCATGCTCTCCGTCCGGGAAATCCCCAGCCTCTTCCTTGCGAAAGAGCTCCAGCTCAGTGGCATTAGTTGCTGGGTGATCAGGGTTCGAAGCAGCTTGGGGTACATGCATCTGTGCCCTGACATTCTCACGTGGTCTGCCATCCACGGCATATCTCGATTGGTCCCGTCCTTCACACTCCTCGGGAAGTCCTGACCCCCATGTCACTTTAGTCGAACGTCTGCTGCCTGCTGATTCGTGCCTCTGTCGTTGGATGGCTGTCCGGATCAAAGTCTCCAGCTCTTCGAGGTCTATCGGGCTCCCGTTGGTTATGGTCGGTAGCTCGTCATGCTTGCCGTCAAACTGTTCGCTATCCGTATCCGGTGAGTCAACCGAGATAGTTTGTGTTCTTCTAATTGGATTAACGTGGATTGTCTCTCTCGGTGTTTTTACCGTGTCTACCATTTTGATCCAAGGACGATGGATGCACAGATCCTTCTCAATTTTGAACTTCTTGACGTCAGAACTTAGGCGACTCTCGGCGTCTGTGGTCACCATGTCTGCAAGGCGGGGGATGAGGGCGGTAAGCAAGGTGGCCATGGAGGTAATCAAGGCACTGATCTCACCCGTTGCGGTATTTATCCGGAACACTGTCGTGGTGAAGACGACGAGGAACAGAAACAAGATGGTGAAGAAGAGTTTTACGACAGCGAACTTGACACCTTCTTTGATCGGTTGAATCCGTTTACAAATNGGCCCGGATCACAACTAGGATGAGAAAGGTTGCCATAGCAATCATCATCATGGCCGCCATTTTGTTGAGCATCCATCTTCTTTTTGTGATTGACGTTCACATCATTGAGACTATAGCCGGATGTTCCTACACCACATCACCCACATTAAGCAGCTTAATTTACCAAATAGAGATTGCTACATATAATTACGTCCCAAGCTTTCTAATCTTCTCTTCAAATATCTTGATTGTCGTGGGTATTGCTAGAGCCCGGCGCGCGGCCGTCAGGGAAACGATGTCACAACCCAAAAAACAACAGGACACAAGGATGGTTGTATCTTTAATGACTGTATCGACGCTGTACGTTATATTTCTGTTACCAGCATCTCTTGCCTACACGTTTTTTGTTTCTGCTGCCGACGATCATGATTCTATACGGGTATACTTGTGGCTGGTCTCAAAATTCCTTTTCATGCTAGGCCACACAAATTATTGTATCAATTTTATAGTGTATGGATTCACTTTGCCTTTCTACCGAGCTGACGTTTTCAAAATATGCACCCTCTTTTGTAAGGTCGAACACAGGAACTAGAGAGTCTTGTTTTGGTTAGATTTTCTCTTCAAAACCGGGCGTCACCTCCATTGTATCTATTTATAAAGATACTAGAGGGCTACTTCATGACGACACCCGGACCTTGCAACTTCCGTTCATGACATCCGCTCTAACCAGGAAGAAAACGTTGGCCTAAAGTGCTGGCTGAATGATGTAGGAAGTGTTGCTGCATACAAGCCGTGACGATAGCGATACGAATAGGCCTAAATTCAAGCACAAAATTGTCGTACATGTACACGCATATTGATGGTGATTAAAAAGTTAAAAGTTAAAGTTTGGGTTTATAGTCTGATATCAACAACGGTAGGGTGTCATCCGACTTACACTTTAACCCCAGTCTATCCTGAAACCTTTCAGTAGAACACACTTTGAGTAGAACAGGTGTAACGTTTTACAGTGTGACCATTTTTCTGTGTGTTTCCCATTGTTCGGAACACACTGTGAAACGGACTCGCTGTTTCTCTGTGAGTTGCCGCTTATTCCGTCAATCATTGCAATCTCACGAGCCTCACTGAAAAACGTTACACCGGTACCGGTCGGAAATGCTCGGAATGAGCTGCTCAAATTTTGCGGCTCGCATGTGTTACGTGTACGATTTGGCTATTGTTATTGCCTGATATCCAGTTTAATCATTACGAAATGTATGGGACTCTTGAATTGTTCAACCAGTTAATAAGGAAGACGGTATTGCCGACGTCTCCCCGTGGCTTATATACATGTAAACGTCTTGCATACAACATTTATAATAATAATAATGGTGAGTTCATAGCGCTTCATAGGGCTTTACACATTATTACGTCAGCCTATGATTCAGAAACCTTTCTGTAGAAACCAAAGGGCACACGATGGACATTTCAGGCCGGTTGAGAGTTACAGAGTGGCACGGCCGGGGATCGAACCCGCGACTCTCCGATCGCGAGTCCACAGCCCTAACCATTATGCCACCGCTCTCCCCACCATTTACGACCTACTTAATAAACTAAAGTGGTTTCTACACCGTCATTTCATGCTCTCCGTCCGGGAAATCCCCAGCCTCTTCCTTGCGAAAGAGCTCCAGCTCAGTGGCATTAGTTGCTGGGTGATCAGGGTTCGAAGCAGCTTGGGGTACATGCATCTGTGCCCTGACATTCTCACGTGGTCTGCCATCCACGGCATATCTCGATTGGTCCCGTCCTTCACACTCCTCGGGAAGTCCTGACCCCCATGTCACTTTAGTCGAACGTCTGCTGCCTGCTGATTCGTGCCTCTGTCGTTGGATGGCTGTCCAGATCAAAGTCTGCAGCTCTTCGAGGTCTATCGGGCTCCCGTTGGTTATGGTCGGTAGCTCGTCATGCTTGCCGTCAAACTGTTCGCTATCCGTATCCGGTGAGTCAACCGAGATAGTTTGTGTTCTTCTAATTGGATTAACATGGATTGTCTCTCTCGGTGTTTTTACCGTGTCTACCATTTTGATCCAAGGACGATGGATGCACAGATCCTTCTCAATTTTGAACTTCTTGACGTCAGAACTTAGGCGACTCTCGGCGTCTGTGGTCACCATGTCTGCAAGGCGGGGGATGAGGGCGGTAAGCAAGGTGGCCATGGAGGTAATCAGGGCACTGATCTCACCCGTTGCGGTATTTATCCGGAACACTGTCGTGGTGAAGACGACGAGGAACAGAAACAAGATGGTGAAGAAGAGTTTTACGACAGCGAACTTGACACCTTCTTTGATCGGTTGAATTCGTTTACAAATCTCTCGGAGCATTTCCTTGCTGATCATGATGTTGACGATGTTATTTTCTTTCTTGTACACGAATAAAACTGCCCCTTCGCACTTTTTCTTCCTGAAGTAAACGATCTTCTCGTCTTGTTCTTTGATCGTTTGGTTCTCCAAGTCTTCATCGACGACGTCTTTGGTGACGATGTGAGTGGCCTTGTACTCTTTATTCGTCTTGCAGATGTCAAAAACAAGTCGTTTGATCTCCGTATACGTGTCCACTAGCTCACCGTAAGACCTTTGAATGTAGTAGACCACGAGGAGACCACCTGTCAACCAGGGGGAAACCAGGTCGATGCTGACGATCAACCCGCCAATGGTGTACATGATACTGTGAGAGAGGGCGTAGACGGAGACGTAACTACAGCACAGCAAGTAAATGAAGAATCCTGTGAAGGTTTTTTCGACCACCCTGTACATGTAATCGTCTTCCTTAATGGCCTTCCCAGTCCACATGGCCCATTTTCGAATCATGCGACGGAACAAACTCGCGAACCACAATCTCACAGTTTCCTTCTCAAGCAACCACCAGATGGTCACGAAGACAATTTGGAAGAAGTTGACGAAGAGAAGGAACATCGCGACGTAATACGGCCAACAGGATGTGTCCGTCCACAGCCAACTCAGGGGGTTGTTTCGAAGATTCAAGACGATTTTCTCCCATGTGTCTAACTTGTGGAGTGTTTCTGCCATGAAGCTGTAGATTATGAGCCACCCCACGATGGGTACGTACTGAAGTAGTAAGACAATGGTCAGTTTGATCTTAGCGGGAGAGACTTTCATGTCAATGTTGAGAAGCTCAAGCAGGCTGATAGAACCTCCATACGGCTCAAGGTCTCTTTCTTTTATGATGAGAATATTCTGATCTAACGTGGCGCGCCCCCGTAGGCTGAAATGTGCGTACTTCGTCAGCTTGTTCATTAGATACCTTGCGAAGTCCTTGCCTGCAGATATCGGGTGGAGTTGCCACCACGCAAGCGCACACGGAATGATCATGAAAGGGAGTAATGTTCCGATCACAGAAACTGCAGCAGCTTTCTTCGTGTAGGCTTTCGTTTCCTGCGCAGCTCGTTTCCCGTCGCAGTCCCTCCCTGCATTACGGCGTAGCTCCTTCTTCGTACAGCAAGTTTTCCCAACTCCAGCCATATTGTCCGTTGCCAATGATCGTTGTGAATACACACTCCGACACAACATATCGTCACCTGTCTCATGCTTTGGTCCATCTGTCAACCGCATAATTTCCGCCATCACCATCTGCCGCTGTCGGAGGAAATCAAGCCTGCCAAAGCAACCAGAAGGCCCACTGACGAAATGAATGTTCATGTCCTTTATTGCAAGGCTTAGCAATCCTAAAGATAGGATGTTGTAATCGAGGGGCATTTCTAATAAGGTTGTCGTGTCCTCAGTCGCCCAGCTCCACCAATTAGGATCGAACACCTCCATGGATTCATTCGAACTATCCGACCAGTTCAAACCAGACGTCCTGATGTTGACCACTTTTGCTTTCTGCACCTCTGTGTATTCCTTGAACATCTCACGAGCGTCATCCAAATTGGAAATGTTGAGATGACATGGTGTAACGAGCGGCAAGATGGCCGACATCAGCAGCAGACAACTGAAGATGATGACGTCACTTCCGGTAGTCTTGCGCATGTTGACTCTCTGAAAATGAGTATTTACTGAAATGAGAGTCGCTACGCCATAGAAACTTGTTGAATACATGGAGGCGACATCTACAATTTCCAAAGGAGTGTCTTTAAGACGTCGTCCGCATTTACTTCTGCGTTTTGGCCTGGTTTGGTACGAACGTGTTAGTAGGCCTACATCTGTCAACTGCTGGCATCAAACTACTGTAACTATGGACTGTAGTCCATAGTGATGGCCAATCAGAGGTCATACAGTGGTGTGCAAAAATATTAGAACACTTGTCATGAACTGGAAAACGAAGTATATATTTCAATGAAATGACCCCAATAATGTAGCCATGAAACAATAGTTTCTTTCGTTAATGAAACCTTCAACCATACTGATATTGCATAATGAATGTTCCAGAGACACCTGCATGATACCTTTGTCAATTTCTTGGGAACATAATTGCATTTTGGAAATGTTGAATAACTCTAAGGAAAGTCTCAGGAATGAACTTCTGAGAGCGTTGAAACTCTTAGAAAGTACATAGACACTAGTGCCAGAAAGATGCGCTGCTGTGACTGCTGCCAAGGGGGGCCGTACTAAATATTAGAGTAAAATGTAAAAAAAGGACTGGACTGATAAATTCGTAGGTGAACGAATCTCAGTACCTTTGCCTTTACCTTTTGCAATGGCAGGAAAGTGAAATCCAGGCTCTCAGACCAAATAAAACATCAGTTTCTTAAGATTTGCAAAGTGTTCTAATATTTTTGCGCACCACTGTATATCAACGGCCATTTCCCCGTCCACGACGTGGTGTTATGCTACAAAAATAACTTCCAGGTTCGTCTACCACACTGTAAAAACCAATGGGCTCGAGAGACCCATGATTTTGTCTACTACCTGGACACGTGCATGGGTTTGAGATGAGAATGGGTCCATGGTACCCAGAATATTTGTTCTTCGAGCCTGAAACGAGGAGGTCCTTAGGTTCCAGTAACCCATAATGACCAGTTTCACAGGTCACTTTGGCCCATCTACGATTGCTGCTCATGGGTGCCAACACCCCACGGTAGCATTCGTAGATGGGCCAAAGTGACCTATGAAACTCTCATTATGGGTTACTGGAACCTATAGACCTGTCCGTTTCAGGCTCGAAGAACAAATATTCTGGGCACCATGGACCCATTCTCCATTGAACCCATTTCAAACCCTTGTGTCCAGGTAGTGGACAAAATCATGGGTCTCTCGAGCCCATTCGTTTTTACAGTGCAGGCAGAGAGCAATAGAAGGAAGAAGAATTAGACATGAAGGGCACTTACTGATGGAGTTGAGTGGACCTCCCGCCCGGCCTCAGAGCTGCAACCAGATAGAACTCCTCCTCGATGCAGACGATTGTCACAACTGCAGGATACCGTACGTAACAAGAACGAAATGGGTTCCCAACGCCCGTCCGGCTTGACCTAGTTATCGTCACGACTTCCTTATTACGCCAAGAATCTGGTCATGCTTCTATTTTAATGAGGATCTAACCACTTCGTGGATTTCCGCGCAATACGAGGATTTTATGCCTCCACCCAACTCTAGTGACGGGTAGTGGTGATATCTTGAGTTTTCACAACTGCCCGGTTAGGCCTTGGCAACGTTTGTCGTATGCTAACTGAGCCGTTGCATAACCTCACTATCAACCACGGCTTGGCAGGCTTTTGCCGGGGATAAGTAGGCCTATCGTGAGCCTCCCCCCCCCCACATAGTCATATAGCCTGGAATATTTAACGTTCCCTACAATTATAGCAGAAAAACGTTACTTGACATCGATCTCGCTATCACAAGTAATAATTGTTTGAGGTGAATGGTGCACTTGACATGGTCAACATTACAAGGTCTTACTTATCATGTGTATACAGAGATAAGTGGGTTATGAGTAACACCGTTTTCAATTCAATTCTACTTCATATTAGCTGCGCTTCCACTACAGAAAAACCCGGATGTGTCAGGGTTTATTTTGATTCTATTACATGATATCCTGGTTTAAAGGGAGACATCCGAAAGATATTGCCCGGCGGGCACTATAGTTGTTTTTGTTTTGATTAGCGCACAGCGCCGTCTGTTTATCAACGATGACACTACGCTATGGCACAGGCCCCTGGAGAGCTATCAGAGTTTAGAACACGTACATGTACCTAAACAAACGTATCTAAAAAAACACAACAGTTATCTAAAAACACACCCTGAGCTCACGAATTCGTGAGCTCGGGGTGTGTTTTTTACAAACTAGTGTTTTTTGGTTAGATACGTGTTCTAAACTCACTGATAGCAGCAAAGTTCTAGCGGACCAATACACAGGAAAATCCACGTGATTGGTGCCCGATCGAGAATGGATGGGTCCCCTATTATGCATCGAGAATGGATGACAGGGGCGCGGGATCCAGAATCATGGGAAAGATTATTACTTTATGACTACCGTAACAAAGTTGACAAAATTTCTGCGTAGACATTTTCTCCTGTCGACGGATTTCCTCTTACACCGTCCGGGGAAGGACAGAATGTCCCCAGTAATAATTCCTATCATAAGGTGGTGATAATGACCAAACATCGTGCAGGTTAAAGATAATGTATCACGACTTCATTGTTTACATTCAATGTTTGTAAACATGGATGTTTACATTATGTTATTTTGGACTTTTCGGACATGCCAACCCACCAAAATGAATACTTTTTGAATCAACAGAATTTCTAGAGGGGCATACCACCAACAAATTACTCACAAGACAAAGAAAGCCTTGACATAAACAAACAAAATATAAATAAACAATGAATTTCGTGGCCCGCGAAAATATCCGTGATATATTATCTTTAATTTGTCAAAACAATAGGTCTTCTTAATCTTAGGAACAAGGCGCCCGCCGGGCTTCCCAAAACATCCTGTCATCCCGGTGTGACCGGAGAGAAAGTCCCTGGAATCAAAGTCCTGGTGCTATGTCACTTCAGAGTGTGATGATGTTTCCAAGGGCATGCAGGGCGCCATCGATTGGAACGAACACGGGACGACTCTCAGTTCGCACCCACCAAAAAAAGTCCACATGGTTGCATGGCCTGAGATCCCGTTACATAATCGATGTGAGGGGAGCAGCCGACCATCCATCTACAACGTGGGGTCAGAACAAAGATGGCAGGGATCAACCGAAGGACAGACACGAAATCTTACCGGTGTAACATCTGCCAGTGTTCCCAATCTGTGAGTGTACCCCTCCTATTGTCTGACGGAATAAGCGGCGACTTGACAACAGGGGACACAGAGAAACATGTCGATCTAGCTGCCAGCGTTTCCCAGACAATAAGGGGAAACACTCACCCACAGAAACACTGGCAGATATAACACCTGGTCACATGTTGCCAAGAATCGACATCGTAAACTCTTTATTTCTGTGTTTCGGTGTTTTCATCAAACAAAATGAGGCATGGCGAATCTTTTGGTTGAAATATGGTTCTCAGTGAAAAATGAAGTGAAGATTACGATGTCCTTCCTGGCGACCCTGCCAATAGAAAACAAGTTGGTTTCTACTAAAAACAAAGAAAATAGAAAAATATTTCACGTCCCATGAATACTTATTATCGTTGTCAACAAAGAAACAGAAACACATACAATCAAAAATTCATATTAGTCTAATCAAGACAAAAAGGGGATTTTGATTATTGTTTGATCACGAGAAAGTAGGCCTACGACAACAATATAAAGTAAAATGACAAAATAAACATACAATGTATTTATCACAGTGTTTGTAGACAAAATGGAACAACTCGAAATGAAATTGACGTACGAAAAACTTCAATGAAATGTTTTTGTCATGCCGGTTGATCAAGAGGGCGCTGCATGAGACATCGGCATCATTGAAAAGTTTGGAGCAATTAACAGGACAACATGAATGCTGTCCATATTGTGACACCAAGCCTAATCACATAATGGATGCCCCTACAACGGGAAACTATACATAGATTGCTGAATAGATCTCCCTTTTACAAACACACGGTCTAACTATAGTAACTATCGCCACACATATCCAGTGACACGTGAAATCCTATATATATATATATATAATCGTAATGCAGGCAAGCTCTTGATTCTAGGGTGGACATTTCATGATTGTGTTGCCACCAGCAGGACACCCTGTTGGATCAGAAACACTACAAAATTATTCCAAAAAGCAGGTAAAATTAAAAGTAACATGTCAACTTTTGGACGGATGATACATACCGCCCCTTTTCCGGTATTACAACGGACGGATAGGGCAATCGTTCACAAAAGGACTTGATGAAAGAGAGTTTTCGCAAAGCCCGTTAACGCCAATCCCATGTTCGTTGCTATGAGGAGAGCACCTGGCAAACAGAAGAACAGATGTTCGCGTTGGCGTCTCGGGGCTTTGCAAAAAATCTCGACAAAGACAGACAAAACGTCCATGTACATGTACAAAAAACGTGGCGTTACAAATTTATACATACATATAATCCGATCGTCAGCCACTTCCAGCGTAGATAAGCCCGTTCTACACTTCCTATTTTTTTCAGTACTAAAAAATATAAATGAGGCTCATAAAGGGTTATTTCGGTCCTGGGCCACCGATTGCCCAGCTGAAAGGCATGGTGAACACCAAATTTTAGTACTAAAAAAATCCTAAGTGTAACTTGGCATAACTTACAACATTATAAGTCGATCAGGAAAATCTAAATTGATCACAGTGAAATCGAACTGAATACTAAGAGCTTTAGAAGAATCAAACAACTCAAGATACACGCTAAAATAAACTACTTGTAATGCAGAAAGTAAACACTATCAGATAGCAGCTACAAACTACGAAGAAACCAAACAGGCCAAATAGGATGGTTCAGACCGCAAGAATGGGATACTTGCCTGCCGTTAGAGGCCACCACTAGCTAGCGGTCCTAGAACGTCATGGAATTTGATGTCACAGAGAAGAAGTGCACGCCACAACACGTCATCAACGTTCTTGGAGCGCTCTGACACAGGCGGCCTCTAACGGCAATAAAGTCTTCCATTGGTGAAATAACCACTTGACAGTAGTAACTAACTCCAGGCCTGTTGATTCCTTTATCACAATCATAAACCTTTGACGTAAACCAATACAGCAACATGTTTAAAACAGTACAACCTGGGGATTAGTGGTAAACATCAATCAAACATCAGTGAAAGAAAGTTTTTAGACAATCGAATAAAATACATGTACTAAACACTATTGTAGGCCAACAGGAAAATTCAAGAAGATATTTCATTTTTTTCATTAGCCCTTTATAATTTAGGAAGTGGTTATTTGGCAAGCAAATGCTTGCCGAATTACAGAAATTTGGCCTTAGATGGCAAGCAGACAATAATGAATATTAATTAGACCTCATTAATTATGCAAACAGAAGACGAAGATGGCGTCCTCCGACTCGCCGTCGCAGCCCTCGCCAAAAGGCATCGAAAAGTTGCGATTGGGAGTAGGCTATGCCTCCAACCATGGAGGAATTATAATTCCTCCATGCTCCAACGAAGATTTTAAGACATTTTAAGGCATCGAACTGTTTATTTGCACAGTTATCTGCTGTGTATGCAGTAAGCGTACAGTCTTCGATGCACGTCTAGCTCATTAATTATGCAGCGCTCCTGCAGAGCAGCTGGCAGGGCAGAAAATATCGTTTAGTGGAGGGGGCCTTGCGAAAGGAGCCACCTACAAGCGATTTTCAGATGAAAGTGGTTATTTATCGACCCTGGTTTGCCAAACAGTACGCCAAGTTTGGCAAAACGACGAGTTACCCGCATTGTCCTGAACCAGGTAATAAATTCCCACCGCATACCTGCAACCAGTTGAC
>NMRB01000865.1:164140-177073 GCA_002633025.1 Notospermus geniculatus
AATATGGCTTGTATGGGATTCTGATATGGCTTATTCTTTCCACCACTGTGCTAAAAAGCCAAGCGGGCACAGTGCCATTGGCACTATTTTTTTGATCCGTCAAGAATAAACGGTGATTTTTGACTTTAACCTGTTTTCAATAGAAATTCATTCCTCTTTTGGCATTGTTCGCCCTTTATAACTTGTGTGAATGGGAGGTACGTTGTATTGTATTTCATTGTGTAGGCCTACTCGAAACGGGTGCCGATAATTAGAAATATTCGCAAACTGATTCTTCATAAAGCAATCGACTTTACCTTAGTGAGAGATCCCTGTACACCACTACAGAACGGTTTTTTAAGATAGTTTTCTACTGTCCCAAAAATGGCATGAAACTTTGATATGGGCGTACACATGGATTTACGGCCTATTGTAAGTTCATGCTAAATAGGTATAAAGAGGAAGGGCCTGGCGCCTTATTTCCAGTTGTTACTGCTTGGTGTCAGCAGCGCATGGGACCGCACAGCTCATTAAAATTGAGAATAAAATCCTCTTCAAACGGTCGTGTACGGTGACAATTTCAAAGAAATGAGCAAACGAACAGAGCTGATCTGCGTGTTCATCTACGTCCGCATCGACCTTACATCAGCCATGCTGCGAGTACTATTGCGCGGCACGAAAAATTCTCTGAATGAACAACGGTACGATATATTAAAGATAATGTATCACGACTTCATTGTTTACATTGAATGTTTGTAAACATGGATGTTTACGTTATGTTATTTTCGACTTTTGGGACATGCCAACCCACCAAATTGAATACTTTCGGTATCAAAAGAATTTCTAGAGGGGTACGCCACCAACAAATTACTCATAAGACAAAGAAAAACGAGACATAAACAAACAAAATGTAAATAAACAATGATTTTCGTGGCCCGCGAAAATATCCGTGATATTATCTTTAAAATGGTGCCCGTCGTGTCGGGCGCTAGAGCGATGTTTTTCGACTTGTCATGCTTGTGCATGGTGATGTGGCATTCGCAAGAACAATCTCGTCCTCAGGTGCTGTATCCAATCCTCGGTATACTTTTGTAGATCGAACTATACCCAGGGTATAGTTTTGTAGGACGACATTGAACCTGGGTATATTTCTGTTATACCCAGGACGACATTAACCGATTCGGCGTTAGTGGACAGCAGTGATATTAATCATGTACACGTATTTAACTAATGACCAATGATGATCACCTGCGACCTGACAGCATGCGCCTACTTTTGCGATGTCACATATTATGCTAGCGAGGGAAAATGGCCTATTCCTCGGGAGGTAAACAAAATTCAACTTACCCACCACATCAACAGCCAGTTGGACTGAAACGCCGTTAGGACCAGGTTTGCAGTCATAGAAATCAGTGTCGCTAGTGGCGAGCTTGGCTATTGTGAGGATCTCTTTATTGTTGCCGGTTATTTTTAGGTCTGCTGTGTCTACCAAAGTCATGCCACTTTTCTTCCAAACGACAGTGGCAGCCACGGAGCCGCCGTGCTCCATCTTGCACTCTAATACTAATTTGGCGCCGGTTACAAGCGGCGCAGCAGTAGATGGGGTGGGGAAAATTTTTCCACCTGAAAATGAAAAAAAGAGTACTGAGATTGATGCAAAACATGGGTGTGCGGGTAATCTGTTATTGGATAAAGGGGAGGATACAGAATTCAGAATTTCAGAATTTATACATGTAGCTCAACAAAAAATACATTTTGCAAAGAGCACAGAAACTACATACACACATAATACAGAAAATGCCAAGATGGCTACATGGAATGGATGGAGGGACAACAAGGTTGATAGAGGTATCATAATAAAGACAGTGACTTTTTGACAGGAACTTTGCAACTTTAATCTGGACCTTTGAGGATGAAGTAAGGAGTTTTACGTATTTGTATAAATTAGGGTTCGTTTTGAAGTATACAAGGATATACATGTAATATTAAATTTCGGAGATCTGCAAAGAAAGGACATACAAGTAGATGGTGGAATTCATCACCGACTGACAGAAGATTACATTTATTACAAATTCGTTCTTCTCTTGGAGTGTTATTGTATCGGCCTACTTCTATTGGGAGTTTATGATTTGCACATCTGAATTTACACATTACGAAATTTAGCAATTAGGGTCAATCTACAGAAAGTTACCATTTCTAAAGGAGCAATCCAAGACCAATGTACAGAAATAGAACTACTTTTATTGACTGAAATAACAAATGTAATACAATTTCGAGTAAAAAAATGATATTTGGCAAACACTAGCACGTGTAAGTCCTAAATATTTTGCCATGCATATGTTGGAAGTTGTTGGGTTTTGGTCATTGGTGTAACGGGACAAATCCAGGTCAAATACAGTATCAGGTTTTCATAGCAAGCAGAAGTGTTACAAGCCAAAATGTTTGGTTTTGGTCCTATTTCTAATATATCACAACGATGAACCATGAACAAAAGCCTTACGTCTCGAAAAGAATCATACTTCAGGTCAAGCCTCAGAATTAATTACCATGCGTATGCTGAAAGGTTCCAACAATTAGAGCAGATGAAGCCTGAACAAAACCGCTCTTAATGCATATATTAACACTTGACTATACTGCTCTAATTACATGGCAATTTCATTTGAATTATTTATTTATTTATTTCAATCGTACGGAGTACACTTTGAGGTGAGATTCAAGCAGTGCAGTAGGTGCAGAAGTGACCGAAAAATAATCGGTACTACGTTCAACTCATTATTGAATTACCCCGTACAAACTACATATATCAAATCTTCCATCTCATTTTTCTCTAAAATTTCAAAATTTCTATTATCCCGCATTCTCAACAAATCCCTTATTACTGGACCATTTGGTTCGACTTCTGAAAAAACTTTCTTTTTAACTGGCAGTTCATCTACGGTGCAATCGAAAAAGTCACAGACTTTCGTCACATTTCTAGATCCACTTGTAGCACCTCTAAGTGCTAGTTCGACACTAAACGTCACATTTTTACATTCGCTTTTCTCACATGATTTGAAAAATTTAGCGAACCTCCTAAATATCTGCACGTCAGGTTGTTCATCCCTGCAAATAGCCGGTAGCAACGTACGATGGGTCCTTGCGGGTAATCTGAAGAGTTTTCTAATACAATTTCTCCAGGCAATATTAAATTTCTCAAAGGATCGGTGAGAGTAATCCCATAGGGCACTGCCGTATAGGGACATAACAAATGTTTTAAATAATCTGTATTTTACATCATATGCGCAGAAACCAAACATTGAAACCAGACAATTTGTTCTTTTNACGTTGAGATCAACGACTTATCACGGATACGTATACGTATAGAATTCTGTACAACAAGGACAAACTTTGTGTACATTTCGATCCGTATACGTACATGTATAAGGATCCATGATAAGTCGCTGATTTCAACCTCCCAATTGACCACCGAAAACTTTAAAAACCGAAGTATGACATAGGGTCGATTTTTTAAACGATAGCTAAGATAAACCTCGGTTTAACCATCGGCTGTTCTGAAAACCGCTAATTAATCAAAGTAAACATTCTTATTTTTAGAATGTTTGGCTATCAACGATTCATAAAATCGAAAAATTTACTTCGCTTAACAAACAGTTTGTCAGCTAAGGGTTAATGAACCCGATGGTTATCTTAGCCATCGTTTATAAAATCGGCCCTAAATAGGTACAGTACACGTATTTTGCGGCTAATCGTATGATTGGATGTCCACGGGGTCATGGCCGTAACAACCAACGGCTGTATCTCGTAAGTGTCGAACGACATGAGGTTTACTTCTGCCAGACATTGCATTCAGTATAGATCCTGTATACGAACCATAAACAGTCATACATGTCGGCCTATATTCCATGGCAATCTACCTGTATTTTGATGAGAATTTCGGGTGTCAGTTTCGCTGTCCGAAT
Organism: Notospermus geniculatus; assembly: GCA_002633025.1. Lineage (NCBI taxonomy): Eukaryota > Metazoa > Nemertea > Pilidiophora > Heteronemertea > Lineidae > Notospermus > Notospermus geniculatus. The sequence goes on from NMRB01000865.1 coordinate 168,079, forward strand.
GAGCGAAGGCAACTGGGCAATGTGCGACAAGGCGCGACGCACTGCTCCGGGATAGCAGAATCATAAGGGGTGCCGTTCGAATACTTCCACCGTGCCAGCATGACAGCGTTCGAATTGGTGATGACGTCACTCAAATTCAAATTCAAATCTAACCAATCAACGTCCGAATTTAGAGGGCGACGGTAGTCTCTTAAATCATCAGATGTAGAGACTACTCTGTGGTCTAGGAAAAAGCGGACTTTACTGGCCCGATATCGTTCTAAGGCACACTGCGCATGCCCGTAGTTCCCTAATACACGAGCCCGTCCACACTCCTTCGCAGAGGTCAGTGCTCCACTACGTTACGCTATACTGACTCTGCCAACATACGGCCGAACTATTTCCATATCCTCCGCGGTCTTGCAGAAGTGAAGAGGGCGTTTGTTTCCAGAGGCATTATTAGCGACCGCCATATTGTGGAGCGAAATGCATTCTGGGAACCAGTTTGGAGCCCGTCAGGTCGTCGAGAACGGGAACGGGCAATGAAAAGAGTACTGTACTATTCGTTGAAGAATACGTCTTCGTATAAGTCACTCTGCATAGGTGATTTCGCCCGTTAAGTCGGTTATCCGCAAGATACGAGACGAACCGTTTCCAGGACATGTTCAGGGTGCCAAGGCATCTGTTTACCTGTCGAAAGTGGCGACATCAGGGGAAATCTTATTAAAAGCTCTTGCAAGCATATGTGCGACTTGCTTCATACATGGCGGGCATCCCTTCCCAGGACATTTGTTGCTATTCCACTTGATGTTTTTCAAATTAAGGGCCTTGATTGCATTTGCACTTGCAAATGCCGTCTGAAAATGGCATACAGGTATCAAAGATTAGTAAAGACATGATAAATATATGTGGTGGGGTAGAGTGGTAGTTTGGTAATCCAAAAACACAAAAAAAGTTCGTGGTCGTCAGATTCCGCAATTTACGCACTGTGCGGACATAAACGGAGCTAAGCGCACATGTCCGACAAAAAGCCTTCCGAAATGTATACGTTTACCGGATCCGTTACCGGATTGAAAAGGGACACATTGATTGACACTTGCCACCGCACATGGCCGTTATTAACATCCGGGACGAATTGAGTAACGCATGCGATATCGGACGAATGGAACATGTTCCATTCATCCGTCAAAAATAACTGTTGCCGTCCAGTATTCGGAAAGGAATTCCTTTATAATGACGTAATTTTGGGATAACCCTTCGATTTTCCCAGTGAAGGAAAGACTGACATCCGTCGGTGCTGCGAATTTTATCGCATGCATACATGTGCGCGGTGTTGCCGTGCGTTAAAGTGCATCCGGTGAACGGATCCGGTAAACGTACACATTTCGGAAGGCTTTTTGTCGGACATGTGCGCTTAGCTTTAGGCTAAGAATCTCCATTCACGCGATTTTCGTGCCGCACGATGTCGCATCCTTTGTCCACGACCAAAGCGGCGGAAACAAACAAAGCTTTCGAGCGTCTGCGGCAAGAAAATCGCGTGAATGGATTCTTAGCGTTATACGTCTCTCTGCGATGCTCTTGTTCAACAAGAGGACATTGAAAATATCATATATGGTTCCCTTAGGTTCATTAGATAAGAATGGAAATTGTCATGTCAGACCATGATGCTGATTATCATGTTTGTCCTTGGCCTTGACCTCTGATCGACAAGTCCATTGCATAATCGAAATGGGCATCCTCAATAACCTAGTATGGGTGATATCATGCCTCTACCTCTACCACAGGCAGAGAGATATTTCAAGTTGTCAAGTTTGACCTTGACTTTGACCTCTGACCATCAAGGCCATAAAAGCTAGCAGATGCTTTAACTTCAAGTTTTGTAGTGCATTTACATTGGACCTCGCTGTGCAAATCGTAAAAGCATTTGCTAACTTTTATGAATACCAGCCACTGTATAATCGAAATGGGCATCCGCAATAACCTATGGGTGATATCATGCCTCTACTTCCACCACAGGCACAGATATATCAAATTAAAGTCCGGCAACATCCAAGCGCGACCCATGGAATGCGGAAGTTAGGAAATTGATAGTTGATTTTCTACGGACCTTTAATCACACGCGGCTCTTGAATAACCGGTGCACAGCGCGAACAATCGGGGAACGACCACAAATGGTCGGCAGGCATGATTAAAAACCGCAAAGCTCTGTCACATTTCATGACTTCCGAATTCCATTGAGTCACGCTTAGATGTTGCCGGACTTTATCAAGTTTGATATATCAAAATCTCATGATATCTCAATCACTCGGACACGTGAGGCTGAGAATTTATCATAGTCCAGTCCTTGGACAAGCAGACATGAACTAAGACTTGTTTCATGTTGCTCAGTTGACAATATACAGGGCCGTATTTAGCGGGGGGGCTAGGGGGCAGCTGCCCCCCCCCCCCNACCCGAATGTACGGTGGCCCAAAAGTGTCATGCATATATTTTATTTTATTTTAATTTATTTTTTCTGTCGATCAAATTTTGCATCCAATTTTCTGAATATGCTCAATAAAGACCTACATGCGGGTTTATAATTGAAGCCCCAATATGCCCGGAATCTGAATTTCGAAAAAAAATTGGATGAAAAATTTGATCGCGTACATCGGGCATAATGAGTATCACTTCAAGATTCACAATAACACATTTTAATGGCCGCTGGTAAAGTCTGGCAACATCTATCTTTGACCTAATGGAATGCGGAAGCTAGGAAATTGATCGTTGGATTTTCCAAGGACCTTTAATCACACGCGGCTATTGAATGACCGGTGGACAACGCGAACAATTGGGGAACCACCACAAGTGATCGACAGGCATGATTATAAACCGCAATGCTCTGTCACATTACACGACTTCCGCATTCCATTAGGTCGAAGATAGATGTTGCCAGACTTTACGCTAAGCTGGTCAAAAAAGTTTAAAGTTTGGGTTTATAGTCTGATATCTACAACGGTAGAGGTGTCATCCGACTTCACACTTTAACCCCAGTCTATCCTGAAACCTTTCAGTAGAACTGATGAGCTGCTCATTCAGCGCTACAATCTGAGCATTTCCGACCGGTACCCATTTATACACCTGGGTGGAGAGAGGCCAGTAAGGCAAAGAGACCTGCCCAAGGTCTCCACCACCGTGGCTCCTTACTACACCACCGTGTTAAGTGGCCATAGGCACAAAAGTTTAGGCAAATTAATTGTCTGAGAAGATGCATTTGCTCATGCTTGGACAAGGAATGGCCACAACGTTATGTGTGGTCGCCATCGATCTTTAATGGTATGGTCTAGGCCCAAAAAACCTAGAGGGTTGATCAATGGAATGTGGAAGTGAGGAAATCAAACATAGGATGATGACCATTATATGATCATCACTGACACTTTCATGTCATTTTGTTTTTCTAAGGTTATGGCCGCTACACACGATCAAATTTTTCATCCAATTTTTTGAAATTCAGGTTCCCCGCCTATTGGGGGTTCAATGAAAAACCGGCATGTACCAGTCGACCCGCAAAGGTATGAACAGTGCCACGACGTGTCAGCCGCGGTATTTGGCTAAATCACTGAACGAAAGAAAACGAGGTAGTGACGTAGGCGTAGCAGACGCTATAAAACAATCACTAATTACGCACGATTAGTAAGACGTTTGAAGGTGGCGTGATGTTTACATGTTGATGGATGTTTCTCTACGAAAGTTGCCGCAAATTTCATCGAAATCGGTTCAGTTTTAGCCGAGTTATCGATCGAAAGGTGACCTTGTGTTGTCGAAAACAGGCGTTCTTCAAAGTGCGTACACTTTCTTGGAATAGTAGGCCCTATTTTGAAACTTCTGCTTAGGTCATTCGGGTTGTTATTATAGCATAGAAGAATCCACATGCGAAGCGTGGTTTTATGCACGCATGTCTGAGGGGTTGACAATCACCCCGAAACACAACCACATTTTCTGATAGTTTCTCCATCCATTCAGTTTTGCTGGTTTTATGCAGGCAAGTATTTATGGAGTTATGGCGATGTTTTAACAACGCTCTACTCCAAGTCACCTCCAATTCTGTGCGGAGGACGAAATTTCTTAAACGATTTCTCTTCACTCGTTTGCATTATTCCAAAATAAATTACACTAATGGAAAGGTCAATGTCTAAATACTGATGTATGGTTTATGTGGTTGAATTTGAACGGTCTTCTCGATAAACGCACTTTTGTGCGAGGTGTCCGATTTCTCGAATGAGGTACTCGAGGAGCCTTGTCGAGGGCCCCGATCGCCTATTATTTTCCCGCGCGCAAAATAGATCTGCCGTAGAAAAGAACCTTTGCGGGTCGAATGGTACGCCTTTGGCTAAGAATCCATTCACGCGATTTTCGGGTATCGCAGGCCGGAGTGGACACAATTCATATTTAATGTCCACATTAATTCCGATTTTATACATGTATCCACATTAAATCAAGAATTTATATCCACACTAAATCAACCAATCGCAGCTGAGTTTTTAATGTGGATATAAAATCGCACTACTTATTTAATGTCCATATAAATTCGTATTTTATGTCCCCATTAAATCGCGAATTAATATCCACATAAAATCGACCAATCACGGAATATGAGGACTTTTGGACGGATGTGAGTGTTCTCGATCGCTTCCGTCCACAATTCCATCGCGGATTTTTGAACGGAAGCGATGGAATTGTGGACGGAAGCGATCGAGAACACTCACATCCGTCCAAAAGTCCTTATCCGTGATTGGTCGATTTTATGTGGATATTAATTCGTGATTTAATGGGGACATAAAATACGAATTTATATGGACATTAAATAAGTAGTGCGATTTTATATCCACATTAAAAACTCAGCTGCGATTGGCTGATTTAGTGTGGATATAAATTCTTGATTTAATGTGGATATAAAATCGGAATTAATGTGGATATTAAATATGAATTGTGTCCACTCCGGCCTGCGATAAACGCGATGCGTATATTCGCGCGGCAAAGGCTTTGTTATTTTCCGCCGCACTGCACGCAAGCAAAGGCTTTCAAAGCATAAATCGCGCGCATTGCCCTGTCGCACCCGAATTCGCGTTCGGTGTATCCGTAGCCTCAAACTACGCGGGACCAACGCCACGGAAACAAACAATGCTTTCGAGCGTCTGCCGCTCAAAAATCGCGTGAATGGAAAGCCAACCTTTATTGAGCATAGTTCAGAAAATTGGATGAAAAATTTGATCCTGTGTAGCAAAGGTAGGCGCATGTCGCAGCCGAGGACAACACAATATAGCTGAAATATCCATCTCTACGGGTTGACAACAGTGGACAGCAGTGATATTAATCATGTATTTGAGTTCATCCTTATTGAACCATCTTTTTTGAAGATGGGGATTTGGCCTAGTGGTTAAGGCGTGCTGCCCCTTAGTGCTGGCGATTGATGCCTCATGCGAGGGTCCGAGGGTTCGGATTTGGTAGGAAGCAATGTCTTTCTCCTTAGAAAACCAGATTTCTATTTCATATTTGAGTAAACTGGTGACCAATGACATGAATGATGATCACCTGCGACATGACAGCGTGGTGCCAACTTTTGCGAGGTCACATCATATGCCAGCGAGGGAAAATGTCCTTTTACTCGGGAGGTAAACAAAATTCAACTTACCCTCCACTACAACTGTACTTCCGGCTGATTCTGTCAGGATACCAGGTTTGCATGTGTAGCTACCGCTGTCGGTAGGGACGACCCTGCTTATTTGGAGGGATTCTTTATTGTTGCCTGATATTTGTAGGTTGTCTTTGTCTACCAATGGATTCGCGCCGGCATCTTTCTTCCATACGACTACAGTAGCCGCCACGTCGTTGCCGTTGTCCAGCTTGCACGTCAATGATAACCATTTGCCGGTTACAAGCTTACCAGAAGGTGGGTTTGGGAAAACTTTTCCCGCTGAATAAGAAAAAAAGAGTTGTGAGATTGATGCAAAACATGGCTGTGTGGTGGGGCAGTCTGTTATTGGACAAAAAGGAGGATAGATGTGGTGTAGGATATGGAGGGTTAACATCCACCAAACAGATTGCCCATGGAAAAACTCCACATTCGCCTATAATTTTTAGCTCACCCGTGAGCTTTATTAAGCTTAGCGCACATGTCCGACAAAACTCACTGCGTTAGGGGTGTCTGTTAAAATCGACTGTCCTGGCTGAATGACGAGTCGACAGCGTTGGGTCAGTCGACTTTAAAAACACCCCTAAAGGGCGGCGCACACGAGCGACTTTTTGAAGGAGACTACCCCGCCGACTGCCAAAACGACCGGAATTTGTGGATTTTGTCGCCTAGTCTGCGGTAGATCATCCGACCAACCGACTAGTCGTGGGACAAGCCTCAGTGGTCGCTCGATCGATCGGCGTGATCTGAAATCCGGTCGGAAGAATAGTAGTCGCATCGTTTGCGGTCATTTGGTGCACTGGTAAATTTTAATGGTCGGCCTCAGTGGTCTCTTACCTAAAGCCCTACACGAGCCGATTTTGCCGTACGACAGAGTCGTATCAGATTTGTCGTACAGATTTGTCGGGATCGGCTAATCTGTTTACAGGGGACGATTTATTCCCCGGATTTATTCATGTGTCCCTCAGGACCTCGTGTGTCATTAGGTAGCCTTCATACACGTGATCTAATCTCGCTCCCTGATTGGCCCAGTCCATACGACAAGCAGCCAATGTCGGATGAAAATAGAACACCCGACTTCTGCACACGATGTCGCACCGACAACAAAATCGTCTCGGAAGTCTAGTATACACGGTGCGTTTTTGTCGTACGTCTCTGTCGGCCGACACAATCGTACGACAAAATCGGCTCGTGTAAATACAGCTTCATCGCTGGAATTTGGTTTTCAGTTTTTTCTTCTTTTATATGTTGCTGGTGGTCACATGATACAATGTAATCGACGTTCTGATTGGTCCAAAACCCGCCAAACGTAATAGGCCGGTGAGCGACCAAACGCACGAGGGTGACTAAAAATCAAAACCGGCGAATTTTTGGTCGCCAAGGCCGACGAACTTGGCGACCTGTCGGGCGACAAAGAGACGATGACATTTTTGGCCGCAAACGGCCCCGACGTGTCGCCAGACTGGTCGTCGTCTTCAGTCGCTTCCGGACGTCGCATAGTGTTTGCGGACGGTTCACTGAAATGGTCGGGCGACTGGTCGGCCAGCAACCTCGGACCCGACGGTCGCCGGCGACGTCGCCGTCGGCAGTCTCATCGGCAGCCGCCCAGATTTAGTCGCTCGTGTGCGCCGCCCTTAACGGATCGAGTTTTGTCGGACATGTGCGCTAAGCCGTCGTCAGTCAGCGTCCGCCGTCCGTCGTCGTCGTCGTCCATTAGCAGGGCACGTTTCTTAACCGCTGGAGCTATTGATCTGAAACTTGGTACATATATACCCCTAGGTCAGATGACCTATGACACCAAGTTTCGGTCTGATTCGATTCTTTGGCTTGGCCTCCAGGTGGCCAAAACCAAAAACACAAAAAGTGCAATAACTCCTTAACTAATGACTGGATCATCTCCAAATTTTTATCATACATGTAGGTGTATCTAATTAGGATACATAACATACGTAAAGGGTTTTTGATTTGACCTACTTTTCAAGGTCACAGAGGTCAAAGTTCGACAAAAGTAACGAACCTGCCGCAGTTCTTAATTATTTCACCGAGAGTCTTCATATCTTGCATAAACGTGTATAAGAGGGGTACCTTCAAAATTACCGAGTTTCGGCCTGATCGGACATCCAATATGGCCGTCAGGTGGCGTAACCTGAAAATCATCCAAGTGCTAAAACTCAGGAACGGCTTGACCAAGAGTGCTCAAACTTGATATTTACCTCCCTCTTGATGGCCTTTACAAGCACGTCAAATTTCGGCCTGATTAAACTTCCAATATGGCCGCCAGGTGGCGTAACCAGAAAATCATCAAATGTGCTATAACTCAGGAACGACTTGACCCAGAGTGCTCAAATGTGCTATGTGGCTCCCTCTAGATGACCTTTATGTGCATGTGAAGTTTTGGCCCGATCGGACATCCAATATGGCCGCCAGGTGGCATAACCCCAAAATCATTGAAGTCCTGCAACTTGGGAATGGCTTGACCCAGATTGCTCATAACTGACATGCACCTCTCTCTGTCATTACACTATTATGTATGTTCAAACGGGTGAGCACATGGTCCATGGACCATTTCATTATTATTGCCACAGTTTCTGACCACTCCTTCGAACCGCCCCATGACCTGTGAATGACAAATATAAATGACAATGCCCCCATCAAATAAACATAAGTCTGGAGGAACCATTATGCAAAATTAGATTCAGGGCCGTATTCACTCTAAGAAAAAAGGGTTCTAAGAGGGTTCTTGGCCTTTCATAGAACATTCAGCTACGGCCTTCTCTTAATTTTTATCTGATTAAAGTCCTTCTTGCACCACAAAATAAATTCTCACTCTTTTTGAGCTTTGTACAGCATTCAGACACAACTACATTTTGCTGTTTGTTTCATGAAATTATGTTAAGTAGTAAGCGAGATATCAAGGATTTTGTCAGTCAAAATCATTGGGCTAAAAACCGTACTGTGAACGACTTCAACAATGTGAATATGCTAATTTATTCGTGATGTATTACTAGGGAAAACTTCATTCGAATTTGATCCACCCAGAGCACGCTGGACGCATGGTTTCTGCATGATAATTGCATTTTGTTGAATTTCCCATCACATTCATTGCTTAATTTGTTCACTAGGCCGCTCTAATCAGGGAAATGACATGTTCATTATGCAGATTCCCTAGTGTGACATCACTTAATGAGGCAGTCTTACACCATTCTGATTTTAGCTGGGTCATTCACAAAATCAACCATAACTTTCTTACCGCTTGGAATTTTTTCACCAAATAAAAAGCTTTTTCACTGTAATTCTGTGCCAAATGATTACACAAGCTGCAAAAAATGGTGCAATAAGGACTTTAA
>NMRB01000865.1:177269-205948 GCA_002633025.1 Notospermus geniculatus
TGGACGAGAAAAGTCTCCCCAAAATAGTCATATTTTGGCCTAAACACGCCTACGCTTTTCGAAATACGCGGGCTATTAAAGTAACCTCCTGTGTCGAAATGTACACAGATTGAAAATTTTTGGCAAAATATCACAAAGATACATGTGGCACAATTTCAAAATATCATGAAAAACCTAGCTTTTGAAAATTTCAAATATTTGATTCGAAATTGATTTCATATCATACTACCTTATCATGGAAACTTTGTGAAGAAATATTGGCATTGTACCACTTCGTTTTTGCGGCATAATTTCTTAAAAACTGGTGATTTCGATGCCTTTTTCTTCATTTTTTGCCATTTATTGAAAGTACTACATGTGTATCTCATATAATTCAACAAGTCAGAAAATTACGTTCGAATCATTTTCATTTGACTACATGTATGTGGGCCTGATGGCATTCGATTTCTTTCAAAATTCTTGAAATTATCAAAGTATCAAATGTGAAAATTCAAATGATATTTTGCAATTTCACAAAATCGAAGTGAGATTTTCGAAAACTTTCTTCACTGCAGTTTTTAGAATTGGTCATAGGATGATATGATTTCGATTTCGAATCAAATATTTGAAATTTAAAAAAGTTGCGTTTTTCATGATATTTTGAAATTGTGATATCTCTGTGATATTTTGGCCATATTTTTTAAATCTCAGTATATTCCAATTAAACGTCATTCAATGAAGCCTAAGACGTGCTAGTCCAGCTCATTTGTATTTTTTAAATATTTTTTCCTATAATTTTTCTTGGGGTATGAATAAATTTGAGGACGACTGTAGCCTAGTAACAAAAACTCAGCCCCATTCAGTTTGTAGCCATGTGTTTTTATGTTGAAAATGGAGACCTTTTTGAGACACCCTGTAGATATGTTCTGTTCACATCCTCGTCGGTGCTTGTCTGTAAGCATGGATTTTTGAATTTTGAAATGTTACGAACTTCGCGAAATACAGTTATATTACGGAGTTTTCGCAAAGCCCCGAAACGTCAACGCGAACGCCAATCCTATTGTTCGATGCCACGAAGAGAGCACCGAACAATAGGGTAGACGTTCGCGTCGACGTTTCGGGGGCTTTGCGAAAACTCGCTAATAGCATTTTGCCTACGCACGCGGAAGAGATGACGGGGTAATCGCTAGGTTGTTCTCAAGTAGAAGAAAAGGCGGTGTACTTACGTACCGTTCTGTGCAGTTACAGTACCCAACAACAAGAAAAATCCTGCAGCAACAAGACACACTTTCATTTCCATCTTTCCGAAAAAAACAGTGGTCGGGAAATCGGTTTTAACAGCTGTGTTCTACTTTCTTCAAAAGCTCACGTCAGAATAATTTGGGCCCCACTTCGTCTCCTTATTTATACCCTTCTAGGCCTAAAGCTAACCTGGCTCCTCCCTTCAGTGTTACAATCTACTAATAAGAACAATTCAGAGTTCAGACCCATCTGTCACCCATTATTATTTATCTCGTCCTGTCCCACCCAGCTCTCAACGATTCAGACGTCACACCATACGTAAGCAAAGAAATTCAACCAGTCATTGGAAACGTATTGTTCGCTATAAAAAATGACATCTCAGACTGGCGTGTGTGTTGAATACAATAGGGAGTTTTCGCAAAGCCCCCGAAACGCCAACGCGAACGTCTATCCTTTTGTTCGGTGCTCTCTTCGTGGCATCGAACAATGGGTTTGGCGTTCGCGTTGGCGTTTCGGGGGCTTTGCGAAAACTCCCTAACTGGGTGTCGGCCTCCTATACGCGGATGTACTCATGTACACAACTTTTAAAGAAAACACTAAATGAAATACAAGGTTACCGCCATGTTGAGAACGTTTGATACCCGATTTTCCTCCCAAATTCCACAGCATTAATGCAGTGAAACAGAAACGGGTACCAACTGATGCCGAGGTCAGGTCGACCTTGCGACGGCAGAGAACAGGGCGCCGGAGAATCCGACGCCGACAAATATCAAATCAGTTTCATTTCTGCGATCATGGCTGCGCCACGGACCACGACCGAGTTATAGAACGGGGTATACATTGCTTACGTCGGGGTAGTGGTGCGTTTGCGGTAAAAATTTGTGTTTGATAGACTACATAAAGATAAGTTGGTAGGATCTGTTCCATATGAGCTCTGGGGAAGTCGACTGCAGTGGACGGTGTCAGTATTGAAAGCAGAACATCACTGCAAACCATTGGACGTGTATGGCAAGCGGATTGTCCAGTTATTCAAAAAACCCATATTTTTGCAATGAAACTTAGTTTTTGAGGATAAAATATAGGTTTTTTGACAAAAACTAATATTTTCTCCCAAAAAAACTAGTTTTTGTCAAATAACTTATATTTTTGCAATAAAACCTGGTTGTTTTCAATAAAACCAAGGTTTTTACGATAAAATATAGGTTTTTCAATCATCAGCATAAAACTTAGTTTTTTGTCTAAAAATGTTAGTTTTTCGGCAATAACTGGACATAATAGCCAAGAAACTTATATTTATGCTTTAAAAACTGGTTTTTTAGAAAAAACTTAGTTTTTCTTCAATAAAACCAGTATTTTCGTAGAAAATATAGGTTTCTTGAATATAACTGGGCAAACGGCGTACAAAAACCTAGTTTTTATCACGAAACTTGTATTTTCTACCTCGTCCCACGTACACGATCCTTTGTCATATTGGGACGAGGATAGGAAACCTGGGGCCTATGGGTCATGATGTACAGTAGAACCTCGCTATTGCGGACACCCTTGGGACTGAGCTCAGCTGTCCGTAATAGTGAGGTGTCCGCAATATTGAAACTCCATCAATAACGGACACCAGGTGGCTCTGTAGTAGGTCAATGGTATTCATTCCCTTGAGGGTTCATTCTACCGTATTTGAGGGCAAGGGTAAACTCAAATCAGGAACATGATTTCATTTGACGTAAATTGTTGATTAGAAAACAATATCTTGAACAATTTATAATCCACAATAATATTTTCAACAGTACAATCTTAAACAATCTTTGAAAACAAGAATCAGACAACTTGTTAAGACCACATTTAGCTATGCGTTACTAAAGTGGAGAGTGGGCTGTGTTTCCATCACATTTGCCATTTTTCAACAAGCACTTTTTCATTACACTCGTTTATTTAGAAAAGCAAGAGTCCAAAGTTGACTGCCCAGCAGTAGCCTAGTTTTCCATGCAGAATCACGAACAGCGGACTGAGACAAGCGAGTCCAAACAGAACCGTTGTCCCACCAAACTAAAGAATTCAGTCATTCAGTGTGTTCAAAAGTGATTAGTACGTGTATGGTCATAAACAATCAATGCACATGTAATTAGCACCCCATGTTTGGTCATTTAATCACCTACCACTGACCACTTTTGTGAATGAAAACTTTGAAAATGGCTTCAAATTTTCACCTGCTGTCCGTAATAGTGAGGTTATGGGACCCAATTTTCCAGAAATCAACTGTCCGTTGTCCTGAATAGTGAGGTGTCCGCAATATTGAGTTAAATTTATATTGAAAATGGCTTGGGAAAATTCGGGACTGGACAGATCTGTCCGTAATCTTGAGGTGTCCACTGTATTGAGGTGTCCGTTAGGTGAGGTTCTACTGTATATGGTTGCACGCACAGCACTACTGGGGACGGGTATTTCGCAACCTCGTCCCGGCGAAATCATCTTGGTCAGTGGGGGCGAGGTTCAAAAAGGTAGGTTTCCATATCAAAAACCTACTTTTTATGGCATAAAACTTGGTTTTGTAAAAAACTTGGTTTTTTGACCAATAAACTTAGTTTTATGGAATAACTGGACATTTCAGTGCAGAAACGTACATTTTTGTCGATAAAATGGGGGTTGTTTGGCATAAAACCAGGTTTTTTGCCATAAAATATAGGTTTTTGAGAAAAACTAAGTTTTTTGATAAAACCTACTAGTATATTTTATGAAGCAAAAAACTAAGTTTTCTTCTATAAACTTGGTTTTAGACAAAAACTAGGTTTTTGGGAGAAAATATTAGTTTTTTTCAAAAAAAACTATATTCTATCCACAAAAACTAAGTTTTATGAGCAAAAAACTAGGTTTTAGTGCAAAAATATAGGTTTTTTGAATAACTGGACAATCCGCTTGCCATAGACGTGCACCTTTTGTTTTGTTTAATTGCCTAATTTTCAGTTTAAAGGGAGACACGCGAAAAATATTGCCCGGCGGGCACAAGTTGTCTTTGTTTTGATTAGCGCACAGCGCCGTCTGCTAATACGCGGTGACACTACGCTATAGCACAGGCCCCAGGAGAACGATCAGTGGGTTTAGAACACGTATCTAACCAAACGTATCTAAAAAACACAACACGTATCTAAAAACACACCACGAGCTCACAAATTCGTGAGCTCGAGGTGTGTTTTTTACAAACTAGTGTTTTTTGGTTAGATACGTGTTCTAAACTCACTCATCGTTCTCCAGGGGCCTGTGCTATAGCGTAGTGTTACTGCGTGCCCGCCGAGCAATATTTTTCGCATGTCTCCCTTTAAGCCAGGCGCACATTTGCAGCAAAACTCAATGTGGTAGGGGTGTTTTTTAAATCGACTGACCGGCTGATCAACGACGAGTCCAGCAGCGTTGGGTCAGTCGACTTCAAAAACACCCCTTCCGCATTGAGTTCTGCAGCAAATGTGCGCTTGGCCTATTCACGACAGAAAACTACATGTATACATCTCATCATTATTACGGACACATTTCACCACTCACACCAGTGCCCCTTCCCAATTTTGTGCATGAAAGTTGAATACAACGTATGTTCGGTTGCATAATAAATCAAGAAATGAATAAAGAACTGGACACAAAAACTCAACTCGTAGACCGGTTGAGGGGCGCCAGTTTTGTGATATGTGACAGTTTTTTTTATGTCTTATGTTTTTTTTAATGTCTTTTTATGTTTTTTAAGAACACCTGAATTCTGCCGAAGAATAGTGTCGGAGAATGATATATAGAGTTGTTTATGAGACAAAAACCTCAAATAGCAACACGAACGCCAAATCGTCATTATAGCATTACAAACTTTGAAAACCTTTGAAAGTGTCCCAGACGTTCCACCGCTACTTTGAATGGGACCAAATATGGACTGTCTGACTTCTTCTTTATTTCGAATCCGACTCAAGAAGTTTTTTGATCACTGACGACACGATCATGAGAGCAAAATCAATTTCATTGATTCCACATCGACAAATCGTGACGGATAATTTTTCCAGTCACTCTGTAATATCCGATTCTTTTCATAGGCCTGATTGATTGGCTTTTTTGTCAAGTCTTATCTTTGTCCGACGGTATTCAAGAAGTTATTTTTATTGCAGTCTTTCTCACGCTGTCTGCGATTTTCCTACTTGGAAATCAACTCGAGAAGTTCAGAGGTCCAGAACGACACAATCACGAAAACCAAATCACCTGCATTGGTACCGATGGCACTAATCGATTCCCGAAGATGTGGGTATAGGTCTTGGAATCATCCTTCTATCTCTTTAAAATTTTGAGGTAATGTATGTGGGAAAAGGTGTGCAAAATGGTGGCCATATTGGAATCCAGGGGTGATTTCGTCGCTTTTTCGGCCCGTCCTTTTATCACAAAAGGAACGTTAGGTCTGTCGGCTTAGCCGCCCTATGAATCAGGAGATGAGTTGCAGAAATCGAATCAGGTCATTGACACAGCAACGCCACCAAAGTCAAACCAGACGTCATAACGCTGTTTTGCCTGACGACCGAATCAAAAGATATGGTCCAATAATGCAGTGGTCAAAACGGCATTATGACGTCTCGTGTGACTTTGACTTATTCAATTTCTGCAACTCATCTACGGCAATGCCGCAGTCAAATTTCATCGCGCGTGCGAGGCAGACGCTCGGCGTCATTCGGAACTTCCGAAGGCAACTGCTCGGCAATTTCCGTAGACACTCGCATTTCCCCTCGGACACAATTCCAAGGCAGCCATCTTGAACGCGCAAGGATTTCCATGCGTTTCTGGGAGTTTGGATGCGGTCGCCTCATCACACCTGCAGCACCTACATGTACGCACTACATGTAGGTCACACAGAAACGTTGCGTTATTGGATCAATAATTGGCAGATTGGGTGAGATACCGGTACGTTTATATATAATATGCCTCAACTTATCCAGCAAATAAGGTTGAAAATCTTAATAGGCCAAAATTCTGCCAAAATAGTCCCACGGTCGGTCACGTGGGTTTGTTGATAAACAACATGGCTGCCTTGGACTTGTGTCCGAGGTGAAATGCGCCGCCCAGTGGACAGATAAGCAGTTCGCCTCAGGTCGTTCCGAATGGCTCGGCGTCTGAGTTACATCAAATATATCTATTTTGGCTTGGTTACATGTATGAATCTTACGACCCGGCTAACTCAGAACACCAAAACCGCGATCTAACAAGGAAGGAGTCTTCATTTAAACAAACAACTAATATTTATTAGGAAAGAAGCAGAATTTCCATGGATTATGACATTATTGTATGACATGATACAGAAGCATGATTCGCTTCACTGGCGCCATGACCGATTCTCACAAACTTGCAAACTCCGTGACGTCATCAAACTTAACTTTGTCAACTAGGCGCGCTTTTCAAACATGACGGTCGAGGGCCGTCACAATTTTCAAAATTACTTTTGCTATTTGATGAAACCATTTCAAACCATCACGCCGACTCGTGAAATCACTGTATAAAGGCCCGTCTACACGATCATACATTTGTTCATGGACAAATGTATGATCGGTGTGGACCGTTTTTCCAACAATGCGCCATGACCGATTCTCACAAACTTGCAAACTCCGTGACGTCATCAAACTTAACTTTGTCAACTAGGCGCGCTTTTCAAACATGACGGTCGTCTCGAGGGCCGTCACAATTTTCAAAATTACTTTTGCTATTTGATGAAACCATTTCAACCCATCACGCCGACTCGTGAAATCACTGTATAAAGGCCCGTCTACACGATCATATATTTGTTCATGGACAAATGTATGATCGGTGTGGACCGTTTTTCCAACAAGCTTGAATAGCGTCCAACACGTATGATGATGTTCGAACTTTTAGCTGCATTGTGTAGACGGAAATCCACAACAAGCTTGGTCATCATCATAGGCCTACATCATACAAATGTATGATCGTGTAGATGGAGAATCGGCTGTTGCAGATCAATCCATTGTTTGGTTTGGCGATTGTCCATTGCTATCGAACGTTTAGGGGGGACCTTATTCACGAAGCTCCCATGACTTACGGGAGTGCGCAAACTATTATCCTTTTGCGGACAACCTATTGTTCACTATCAACCTGACAAAGGATTTGCTTACCCTTAAAGTTACGGGAGCTTTGTGAATAAGGTCCCTGGGTGGTGAAAATATGCTTTTGCCTTTTTAGGCCACCCCTTATTACGCCAAAAGAACCACACAACATAAAAGGTATGTCGCAGTCCTGAGCTAAGATTGACTAAGTTATTAAAGGGAGACATGCGAAAAATATTGCCCGGCGGGCACTGGTTGTCTTTGTTTTGATTAGCGCACAGCGCCGTCTGTGTTAATACGCGGTGACACTACGCTACAGCACAGGCCCCTGGAGAGCTATCAGTGAGTTTAGAACACGTATCTGACCAAAAACACTAGTTTGTAAAAAACACACCCCGAGCTCACGAATTTGTGAGCTCGTGGTGTGTTTTTAGATACATGTTGTGTTTTTTAGATACGTTCGGTTAGATACGTGTTCTAAACTCACTGATAGCTCTCCAGGGGCCGGCCTGTGCTTTAGCGTAGTGTCACCGCGTATTAACAGACGGCGCTGTGCGCTAATCAAAACAAAGACAAGTAGTGGCCGCCGGGCAATATTTTTCGCATGTCTCCCTTTAAGCTTAGTCACCCTTTTCATCAAAAAAGCTTTGATTACAATAAACACTATTCAGTCATCAAAAATAACACATTCATGATATAAAAATCCACTTATGTCTGGAAGTTGCCGCGGCGAGACATATTCACAGGCTGACAGAAGACCATTTTAATTTTTAATTTATAATATCACACAAAGACACGTTGATAAACAGCAGCTGCAGTCAACGATAACATTTTTTTCCAACTCATCAAATGTATTTTGTCGACTGGCACCCCTTTGAAATTTAGTGGAAAGAAATCAATGAAAATTGAATGGGAGAATCCTGTTCTTTGTAACCAGATCAGGAAAGTACGTCATCCACACAAACCATTATAATAATCATGTTCTCAAACAATCGAACTCAACGTGAAGAAGTCAGCGCTGATCGATAGGCCTATCGGTTCAAAGCGGTAAACAAATTTCTTTCTGACATTTTTAAATCTCTTCCACGCCCCGACCTGACATCGGGGCGTAAAACGTAACTTGTTTCTGCATATAATTCTCCAGTAAATATTTCACGAGGCTTTTTGTATCGGCAGACAGTGACAGGGCACCTCCGACACAACTGCCGCCTAGGCCTACTCCGACGGGGAATACGACGGAACAGACGCTAATGCATACAATATACTATGTACAGTCATGGACATTAGTTTATCTACACCTGATACGTTGAATATTTCAAATACTTCTGGGCCAATTTTAACACGGTTTGTTCCATATGAAAGTTCATCTTGTTGGTCATATTTCTGCATCAAAAATTTGGAAATATCGTAATTACGTAATAGGTCATCAGAAAAAGTCCTAAAAATTAACATTTTTATTACGTAATTTTTTTGTGACTTTTGTTGCAGTTTTGATAGAGCGGAACCTTCTAAGGATTATGGACTTTGTTTCATCAAAATCTGTTGAGTGGTTGCTGAGATATTTGAGATTATCAAAATTTCGATAATTTGAGATTTGTAAATATTTTTCACAACATTTTGAAATCAGTAGACAGACCACACCTAAAAACCAAGAAGTATGAAGTTTTGGAACGTTTAGCCGAAACTGGTTAGAAGTTAAGCATGTTTTTCAAAATATCAACATTTTGATGCTTTGAAAAATACGCAATATTTCTGCCCAGTTAAGGCAAAAAGTTCCAAAATTTTGTAAATCCATATTCTGAGGTTAGCTTTATCTAATGGCACCAAAATTTCCAACAAAACACGAAAATCTCAAATTATCAAAATTTTGATAATCTCAACATCAGAAAAATATTACATAATACAAAGTTTTTAGTGTTTTTTTCTGATGAGCTATTACATAATTACGATATTTTCAAATTTCCAAAAAGTTTGATGCAGAAATATGACCAACAAGATATATTTTCATGTGGAACAAACCTTGTTTAAATTGGCCCAGTAGTATTTGAAATATTCAAAGTATCAGGTGTGGATAGAACGACAATACGCCGTCGCACAAGCTGCGATTGTTACATCAGTGAACAATCTCCGAAAAAAAACCGACGTACATGTAGGCCTACCCCCTNCAACAAAATTTGCAGTGAATGTGCAGAAGGGTCTTGCCTATCACATGGAAACGTCAGAATGCAAATCTGTTGGGTTTTAAAGGGATATTGTCCACATTTATAAAATGCTAAATTTGTCAGTTGAACCTTTATGGTTGATTCCTTTATGATGAACCTTAATATTTCAGTGATTTGACTGTAAGAATGCTTAAAAACACTAAATGCCGATTATCTTCTGTTAAAGCGGACTATTCGCGCCGAGTCAAAGATTCCACAGAACAGTTCCGGAGCGGCCGCCGCAATGCATGTACCAGTTGTTGTTACGAATAAAACGGGTTGTTTTATTAATTTTCGGATCACTTTGGACAGACGCGAACAATCCGCTTTAAGGGTACTTACTTTTCGATATCTAGTGTATGAAGTGTCATTACTCTTGTCATTAAAGGGGCCTGAATTACTTTGTTAAGCATCATGAAAATTTTCAGAACAATATTTATAAGGGACCAAGTGTAACAAGAGCAGTAAGGCCAATCAAATTAAGAGACAACGTCTGAAAATTAAGAGAAATTAAGGTGATTGAAGAGAAAAGTAAGTACGATTCCAAAATAATTAAGGATATTCTTAAAAAGTGTTCAACAAAAATTAAGTAGGGGGGGTCCGATTTTAAGAAGGTTTTAAGATGGTTTTTAGGTGATTTTAAGGAATCGTGCACGCAGTAGTGTTAGTGTGTTTGGCATGACACTTGATTTGAAGTGACGATATTGTTTGGTACATGTATCTGTTGGTTTAGTGTAGGCTAGGTATCGGTGACTATCCGATTTCCTTGTTTAATGACCAAAACATCCAAGAAGGGAATGTTTCTTTCACTGGTCTCAAGGGTGAAATTTAAATCTAGTCCAGGAAAAGTATTATTTGACCCAGAACAAATTGCAACAGAATTTATTTTTGCTTTATATGGTTTAGTATACCCCTCCAAACATCTCATAAAAAGTCCCTTCAAATCCGACTCCCCGAAGTGCCCATAATTGGTATTTATTTGAGATCCTACGTTAACTCCTATTACAATGTATATGGACTTCTATTACAAATTCAAGTGTGCATGTACTGCTAACTTTTTCCTCGTTCGTTTTAGACCCTATAAATGTATTACCAATAGATAGAAATATGGCACCTCTTAGTCAGATAAGCATGATTAGAACATCATTTAACTCGTATTTGTTGTAAAAACGACAAATTTGTTGATTTTAGGCAAAATATGACGTACATGTAATATGTCGTTTCTACAACACAGCGACAACATATGATGTTCAAATCAAGCCTATCTGACTAAGAGGTGCCATATTTCTATCTATTGGTAATACATTTATAGGGTTTAAAACGGACGAGAAAAAAGTTAGCAGTACATGCACTCTTGAATTTGTAACAGAAGTCCATATACATTGTAATAGGAGTTAACGTAGGATCTCAAATAAATACCAATTATGGGCACTTCGGGGGGTCGGATTTGAAGGGACTTTTTATGTGATGTTTGGAGGGGTATACTAAACCATACAAAGCAAAAAGAAATTCTGTTGCAATTTGTTCTAGGTTCCGCCTTAAGGCCCGTTTCCACTAGAGCGGATTCCGCGGCGGTTTCCGGCGAGCGGTGCGGTTTTCACAGGGCTTTGGATAATCCTTTGATGGTTTAACAATACAATGGCCTATTGATTATCCCAATGCCTGTGAAAACCGCTCCGCTCGCCGCAAGACGCGGCAAAATCCGCTATAGTGGAAAGGGGCCTTTATTCTCGATAAATATCCTGGGCTAATCCCTACACAGGCTGTTTAGAATTTCATGGAAATCGCTTATATTTCCTATGTCCTTTTTCCATAGTAAGAAGCAATCGTCAATGTACCGTTTCCATTGATCAATAATGAATTGTGCCTGTCCAGGGTATCTGTCTGACCCTCGGGTACAGTCTAGTTTCTTCTACAGGGTGGCCCAAAAAAAGCGAAACATGGGGAGCTCAATTTTAGTCTGGAGACCAGGTTGTATGATGTCCATTTCAAACCCAGTAATAACCTGATAACAAGTAGGTCAGGGTAGGAATCGTCATAAATAGGCCTGGGCCTTCCAAGAGACCGAGTGTCCTTTTCAAACTTTTACCAAGCCTATTATTTTGGATGATGCAATGAATGACAACGGCCCTGGGCCCATGTTACCGAAGCCATCGTTAGGTTAACGATGTCGTTAAAACTGGGAAAATGCATAGCGTAACGACATCGTTAACCTTACGACCGCTTCGGGAACATGGGTCCTGTTTGGTAAATTAAGGGCGAGCCAACGTTTTGAATTTTTGAAACGTGGCCAGGCGTTGTAAATAAAAGATGTCAAAATACCATAAAAGTACAAGATATGACGGAAATGAAGGCACCTGCGGGGTCTATAAGTCAGAAGGAATTGAATGAGATGTATCTTGGGACGCACTAATTGGCTAACAAGTTGAAACAAAAAACTAGTAATCGGTACACTTTACCACGAAATGGTACATTTTGAGGATCAAACGACATGTGGATCATAAAGTTCGAGGTTTTTTCTATTTAGTCCACCCATTTTGACAGCAATATTTTCAACAGGTATTGAGTACTCGGCATGTGAATATATAATGAATGCTGCCAGATTTTCCAAAACAGGGCGGCCATATTGGATTTGGATTTTACTTCCTGGTTGTCCTTTTTGTACTGAGCGTGTATGGTGTACATGAAGAGCATGTCAGGACACCATCGCCACCCCAGGTTCTATATGGGTTTGTGACATTGTTGCCACACCTTCAATGTGTCATTTAGATGCTTCCTCTCCAAGAAAACTGTACCTGTTTTTCGTGTTTGGTGAATTTCTTTGTTTACGATTATGTAATGTAATTAAGCTGTAATCCTTGGGACTTTCCTCATTTTCTGTGTCTATAAATCACAGTGATCACATTGGACTATAAAAACAGTCAACTGGGGGTGTCTTTATTGCTTTTCTCAGAGGGGCCTGGATTGAAGCACTATGAAAATTCACAATGATGGCTCGCCCTTAAATACTGTGGTAGCCCTATTTTATTTGTGGTCAGGCGGCATGCCCGATGATAATACATGCCAGGGGAGATGACCACAATAATTGTGCGGTTGACCACAATGATGACATGGCATGATGTCTGGCCACAACTGGGCCAGTGCCCGCATTCCATTATCATTATTGAATGAAATAACATACCCTACATGAATGAAATAACAATTTTCGCTGATTTCGTACGGTGCCCGACCGGCTTCCTCACGGTTCCCACGCGCACCGGGACATTTTTCGCCTGCCGTACGGGCGCCGCCGTAGAATGTGTGACCACACACACTGACACTGTAGACATGAAAATCGTAAGGCTTCCATTACATAGAAGTATACGGTATACGAAAATGCCTGTTAACAAAGGCTTCCCGAGGATTCATGACCGTGAAGCCATTGTCAATCGGCGTTTTCGTATACCGTATAGTTCCATGTAAAGGAAGCCTAATGGACCCGTACGGTCTCTAAAATCCACGGCAAGCCGCCGGGTGGGGAAAATCTTACGGGGCCCGTTGGATATGTGACCTAGGCGTTAGTCTGTGAGTGGACAACTTGGTCCCGCTACAATGGGTCTCAGTTTGGGGTGGGAATTTTGACATATTCTGAGTTTTGCTTTTCTTAGTTCTTCTACATGTAAGATTTCTTTAGATTTATGTTTTTTTGGTAGACCATAAAAGTTGCTTGTTTTACATTCAAACTGTAAATTGGTCTAGCAACCAAGATATAGGGCTTGGACTTTATTCATCCTTAATTGTCCTGTTTGTACAGGATTCTTCAGATCTACATGTACATGTACATTTGGGATTCAGCTCAGTGTCTTTTCTGGTCTCTCCAACTGAAAAGTGCCTGAGGAAGACCCCGGTTGGGGTCGAAAATTCGCAAGTTTCTGGAAGTTGACTTCTTGATATTTATCAAAATGTAGAAGAAAGTCCTTTTCACTTTTAGTCCCCTTTTGTGTCCCCATGTTCTTCTATTAATTTTGAGATTTTTTTGAGAATTTGACTGTCGTTATTCTCCGATAATTCTTGGTAGAAGTTTCTATCTTCAAGTTGGTCAAGGACTTGTTTCTCATAGTAATCTTTATCCATGATAACCGTGGCACCTCCTTTATCTGCTTGTTTAATTATGATTTGATCATTTTCTCGAAGGGCGCCAAGAGCTTTTTTTGTCTAAAGGCCCGTCTACACGATCATAAATTTGTTCAAAAGATCATCATATATTTGTATGATGATGTTCATGGACAAAGGTATGATCGTGTGGACCGTTTTCCCAACAAACTTGAACAGCATCCAACATGTATGATGATGTTCTAATTTTTAGCTGCATGTTTTATCTTGCCAACAAATGCACAACATCCCACAAATTTTGTATGATGATGTTCATGGACAAATGCGTGATCGTGTTGATGGTTTTCCCAACAAACTTGAGCAGCATCCAACATTATCCTTTCCCCATCATACTTCATCATACAAATGTCCATGAATGTTGGACTAATACATGTAGATAGAAATCCACAACAAACTTGAACATCATCATACAAGTTTATGATGCTGTTTTGAATAAATGTATGATTGTGTAGATGTTCACCATACAGATGTCCATGAATGTTGGACTGTGTAGACGGAAATCCAAAACAAACTTGAACATCATCATACAAATGTATGATGTTTTGAACAAATGTATGATCGTGTGGACGGGCCTTAAAAGAAAGATTTGAAGTCGTTTTTTCTTTTTCTCAGCAGGGTCTAGTGGATAATTATTGACAAATTCGACGAATTTGTCCAAAGTAAGATTTCTGCCCCGATTGATTTGTGTGCCTGTTTTATTTCTTACTATAGAGCCATCGTCATTACTTTCTCTGTCATGCCAGTATACTCCTTTAACCTTAATTTTCTGCTGAACTCATTTACATCCGCCAAATTCCTTGAACGTCATGTCTTTGAGGCATTAACAATTGCACGTAGTTCTTTGGATGATGGCACTCAAAGTTTTCTAAAACAAAGTTTGAACCAAAGTTTAAAACATTGTGTTGAAAACGCCTGCCGAAAAGGTGGGCGAAACGTTCACAAGGAACTCAGTTCTAAACTTTGTTTTAAACTTTGTTTTTAAGTTTTAAACTTTGTTTTAAAAACTTTGAGTGCCATCATCCAAAGAACTACGTGCAATTTACATCCGCCGACAAATCGAGGTTGTTCTGTTTTGGTGTTGGAGCAAATTTAAGTCCAAGTTTAAGGACATTGGTTAGGTTAAAATCAGAGAGGTTGATGATTTTTGGATCTATTTTATCTACTGAGACCACCTTAATTTGTTTGTGGTTTTGATTTGGCTTTTTCTTCTAAAAATAACGTTTACGGAAATGCCTGTTTTTGGGAGGAAATTTGTTGCGTCTGTAGGTATTAT
This sequence comes from Notospermus geniculatus, assembly GCA_002633025.1. Classification (NCBI taxonomy): domain Eukaryota; kingdom Metazoa; phylum Nemertea; class Pilidiophora; order Heteronemertea; family Lineidae; genus Notospermus; species Notospermus geniculatus. The sequence continues at coordinate 192,179 of NMRB01000865.1, forward strand.
TCCTAGGCTGGGATGTTGATTTGTCATACCCATTGTTGTACCTAGTTACTTTGAAATATGTTTTGATTATGTGCTCGAGGTTTTTCAGTTCTTCTTGTTGGCCATGCACCTACATTTTGAGACATTCGTGTATTTTCATTAAATTGCGTGTGCCTATAGTTTTGACTCTTGAAACCTGTGGAGTTTTGGAAAGGTTTTGCTGCAAATCGCTGAGTATGAATCTTGGGATTCTCACCACTTACCTCAATGGGGTTGTCCTGGACCACCTCAGCAAAAGTCCGTCTCGTTGTTCCCCTATTCTGCTTTCGAGTTTGAGTACTCCTATTTTGTGCAGCAGGGATCACTTTCTTTTTCACAAGATAGTCCTTCACCCACTTCGTCACCCGCACTCCAAAACTGCTTCAGTTGATGTGATTCTCAGAATATGACTAAAGCCTAGCGTACATCATTATGGCCAACCATGTGTCTGTACTACCTCATACTTCGTACGCTCAAACCCATGGAGAACTTCGCCAGGATTTCTGTTTCTCTCGCACCTCGAGTTGCGGTGCACCAATCAGAACACCTGTTATCCAACCTCGTTCCCAGGTTGGCAACAAGCCAATTAAACGAACCGCTATGTTTTTTGTGGTTGGAAAGTATTAGGAACGAGGGTGGTCACAAACTGTCCAGCCATTCTATCAATTGCGATTTACCCACTTCTCACAATCCCACGAATTATGCTGCTGAACAAAAATAGCGAAATTTCTAAAACAGAGAAGGTAGGTGTACAGAAAGACTGACGTGGTATTTAGAAACGTTGAGATTTATTGCAAATGTTAATGATCTATGATAAAAAACGGTTATTATAAACTAACAGCGGGAGTCAGTCCATAAACAGGAACATTCAGTTGGAAACAGCTTCCCACAGCGAAGTTCGTCATACTTTTTGACTCAAAATGAAACAGAAAATATTTCGGCCCGAGACAATGACACCTCGTTCCGAGAGAAAATATTTCGGGTTGAGATACTGACAGTCTCGATCTTAGACAAAATATTTTAGGCCGAGAGATGTCATTGTCTCGCGCCGAAATATTTTCTGTTTCATTTTGAGTCAAAAAGTGTTTCGAACCATTTTGTCCCCAAAGTGAGACTCTGAGTCTCCACTCGAGTTGATTTTTTTTCTGTGTAATCTCCAGCGATGGGAGTATTGCATTCCATCACTGACCATCTAAACCATCCGACGACGATATCAATTTTGATTAAATCTGACAACGTCAGTTAGTTTGTCATTCCCCATCATCTCAGCTCTTAATAGCTTTCTTAATAGAATTAATTGAACCTGTTCGAATGGATGGTGGGGGCCACAGTATGAGGAGCTCCGCCAGACCGGAACTCCGACACCTACAGCATGTGCTTCCGGGTTTTCAACGAATGGAAAAATCTCCGTCTTCGAGAATCATATATCGTTGGTTTAGTGAAGCGTTGCCAATCGATGGTTTGATGGTGCCGGTACTCGACGTGAACATGATGGTTGTCCAGAGATACGATGGGTCATTCCCCGCCCCCCCCCCCATTCCGTAATTTTAGGGGGTACACATATGCTTGTTCCTGAGTTTGAAAAGGACCCCCTTATGGAAGGAACCAAGGAAAATTTTCCACCCTTTTCTGCGGGATTTTTTCATCCAATTAAACCCCCTAACGGAAGGAACCAAGATTACATTGTATTTTCACCCCTTTTGATGTTTTGGATGTTTTATGCAATTAGACCCCCTAATTAAAAGAACCAAGGGATTTTCACCCCCTTTTTTACAAGTTTTTTCATTGAGAATAGGACTTTCATACCCCTTTTTATCTTTTTTTCGGGAGGATAACCTTTTGACCCCTTTTAAGAATTTTTCGGGGGGGGGGGAGTCATTCAAAGTACCCTATTTTGGGTGTTTTTTCGGGATTTTTTTCCCGAAGAGTGTTGCCGAAAATGCCCCCTTCCCTCGAAAATTGGAACGAGCATGCGGTATGGTTGACCCCCGAGTGGGGGGGAGGGTCATTCCATCTACAGGGGGGATTCGAACTCTGTTCAGTGTAGTGCGATTCCCACAGCGCGTATGTTTTCACACCACCAAAATGCTCGCCTTCAATACGGGCAATAATATTCCCAAGATACATGTATGCGGTCAATGCATCTTTAAGACATTACACACGATAAGCAACGCCCCCATCATAGCGACAACATCACGTCGGTATTGGTGACATATCACAAATTGGAGAGGGGCTTTTTACCAGTTGATCGGCCGGCAGATCCATGCGGAGGCAGGAAAGCTTCGCCGGATATCCGACCTGCGACAGCGCTAGCAAGTGATCGGCAGCTTACGATCCGGGCAGCCAAGGCAATTAGGGTGATTGGCAGACGCTGCTGTGCTGGGAAAAATGAAGCCAGATTACAGGAAAAAATGAAGGAATTCAAAGATGTACAGTGCAAAAAAATTATTGCTGACACCACGAATGTCAAAAGGCTGATTGTCACAATTTCGTATTAACACAGGTTAATACCGGTGATAATGTACAGGATAAAAAAATTAGCGGCCAGTTGTTGACGATTCCATCTGCGCCAGGCTGTTCAATCTGTCATTAAATCATCACGAAGGTGCGGCACATATATTACTCTAAACTCGGGTGTGGGAAGTCCCACCACTTATGAGATAGCAGCACTGTTTTCTATTAGGAGACAAATGCTGCCATCTATAGATCGTTTTCACGACGTAACTCCGACAGTGTCCGCCATGATGACGCTGCGCGTTTTGCCCACCAGCAGCCAATGCATTTTGCGTTTCTGCTGGTGGGCAAAACGCGTAACGTCATCATGGCGGACACTGTCGGAGTTACGTCGTGAAGACAGGTGACAGCGACACCAACCCGAGTTTCCAGCAGCATGCAAACAATGTTCAACAAAGGCATCAGATGCGCCGCACGACAGACGCAGGTTCCATTGGCCCCCGGCTTTGCGTCATGATCGCGACGTCAGCGCAATGGCCGACATTGAAGCGAACTAATGTACACACTCCGTGCGCAGCACGGGTATTGCTAGTTGGCTATAAAATACTTAATGTGTATTATCATTAAGGAATACATGTATATCACAGTCCCTTAGGGTTTCCTTCCACCCTGTTTACATCTTTCATTTGAGACACAGCCTCTATCGACGCCAATTAGTGGCTTATAAACAATTTGCTTATTAGGTAGGGCGTATGAAGCCTGACGGGCGAACCCGATGAAGTGATACCGCAATGCCCGCAGGGTTGTGGTTTCCAGGGCCAGTCCGGATGAACTGACCATGTTGCGCGTCGCCAACTGAAATCGCAACTTGTACGTCCTGTCGTGACAGACATTGGCGGCCTCAAAAGTCATGGACTGATTGTAATCTTTGATGACGAGGATCAGACAACCACGGTGCAAGTCCAGAATATATGGCGACACACCAAATGCTCGTCCTTGTATGACCTTGAGCATGTCCTTGGGCCTAAAGGTCATGAACTGTTGTAGAGTCCGATCCCTTCTCTTGTCACACAAACAGTAATCCGACTGAACAAGCTCGTCTCGGCATTCACCGGAAAACCAGTTGTAAGTGACTCGATCAATATCGATCAACTTGGGGAATGAAACGATTAGTTTGTTCTGCTGCGCATGCGTCTGGCTCAAGGTCACTTTGTATTGTTCAGACGTGACGGCAGGTGGCGTTTCTGACGTATGCGATGGTAGCACCCACACGTCGAATGTGACAAAATAAGATGCATTCTGCTTTAAAATTTGTACCTTGCTAAATTTATACCCCCTTATTTTTTCACAAGCACCGAAGGGGTTACGTCTGTTGTGATTTCTTGAGTATCCCTTGGCAACCTGTTCCTGAAGCCGCCTGTTCATTTCGCCAATCACGAACTCCGCGTAAACGACATTGATGGTATCATTTCTGAAAGCAGACGACTCGCCATCACAAACACACAAATGTGGATCAGGCACCGACATGGAGCGACACGTCCGCTCTGAACCGGCAACCAGTCTCAGACTACTCCCTTTTGTCGGCTGTTTTTCACAAATCCTAGCGACAACTTCACTTTGACTTTTCCCCGTTGCATTCAGCGAGCAGAGAATATCTTTTATTGTTTCAGATACGTCATGGATTGTGATGAGCCTTCGAGTGTTTGCCTCCAATGCCTTTTGATCTATGTTCAAAGAATCTAATACCCTATTTGTGGTAGCCAGGGCAAAAAACGGATTTGATGCAGCGATGTTGCCGTACGGAACTGAGTAAGACGGGCTGAAAAAATCCCCATGTCCGCTGAGAATGAACAATAATCCGCAACTGTTGCTTTGTTTTCCAATAACCCGGGAGAATACACTATCGAATTGTTGCCTTTCAGTGTAAGAGTACTTTAGAGGAGACGGTAGTTCTATCAGAGAGAACGTTGGTACGATACGGGATCTGCGCAAGACCGACAGACGGAGGATGGCGGTACGGACGGACGGGCGTAGCCGCCGGAGGCACTCCGCGGTGTCTGTCTCCGAACTGCAACTTCTGATGAAAAGTTTACATAGAGTGTGATAATCTGATAATTCTCTATTACCGAGTGAATTAGTAAAGTTGTCTACATCGCACGTGTCCCTGAACCAGCTCCCCTGAATGCCTTGGGCTTCCAGTAATGCGTTCAGTGGCGCGGCAGGTCGGCCATCGTCGTAAAATCCGCCCGGAGCGCCCTTCGGAAACCTGCCACTGAAATTCACAAGGCTTTCAACCGCGTCGCCTTTTCTTTTTGCTACACTTTGAAGCAGGTGAAAATCGTATAACGCCATGTCATCGCCGTATCGTCGCTGTAGCAGAGACGCTGTCTGAGGCAGAATTCTGAACGCGTCGAACCTTGATAAGGTATCGATGTAGATGACAGTAAGAGCCAGCCTCGAGCTACAGCCATTAAGCTCGACCTCACCGTCTAACAATTCCGCACTTTGAACAGCAGGTACTTTGGTGAAAACTACTTGCTGATGATAACTGTTATTTAACGTACATTTAACTACCACTGGAAAGTGCGTCACTGAAGTTGTGTATGTTGACAACATGTCTTCAACGTCTTTATAATTAGATGTAATGTTTGTGGAAACTTTTTGTTTTTCTTCATCATAGTGCACCACGGTGTAAGAGTCGCATTTCAAATTGCAGGACACAACAGTTGAATCGTTCCTCACATGACAGACTTCCTTCTCTGTCTCCTCGTTCGGGTTCCTATTCACGTCATTCAGAAGATAAGCTAGTTCCTCCGTGCTTGGTGAATGCGGTACACACCTACCGTACTCCTCAGCAGGAGCGACGAAGTCAAGTTCAAACTGTTTCTTCCACGTGATCATTCTTAGTTCCAAATCTCGACCGTTCTGGGCTGCACGCCGCCATCTTGTTGTGACGTCGTTTTTATGTAAAACGGACAGTACAAGATACACCATTACCACCACTACACATGGTCTCCAGAATTGGTTCAAGGTGTTCACCTTCATGAGTCTTACACTCGTCTTCTTGTGGTAACTGGGCAGGCCGGTCTGATATGGACGATCCATCCTGCCTTAAAACCAAGCAGTACCGGTAATTCCGTATACCATCAGAAGGTAAAATGTCGACACTGTGGGCTTGAGTGATGAAATGTCAGTACCGTAATGCGATTGTGAGAAGATGATGCAGCAAATACCTCTCAATTCCTTCGAGTAATCCTCCACATAACCTCGTGGCGAAGATCTAACTCAACCTTGAGTTTTAAACTGACTACATGTAGATACAAAAACTAAACACGTTCAAGAAGTGATCAGGGTCGTGGTAACAGTAACACCATTACTCCCTTTGAACAGTAAGAACGCGGTAACTTTAATCTCCTTCGCGTTGAATATCCTATTTACGTGAAAACTGACTTAGTTGCACTCAGAGCAACGTCCTTCTTACTTATTGACTACTCCACTGAGAAGCTCTGTAGAGGGTGAAAAAGTCAGAAACGAATCCTGCTGAGGAATCTTAACGATATTTCGATTTTCCCTGATAGCAGTTACAGCCTATTGATCTCAGCGACTTCATTCATGAAATGTTCACCATCATTGTTTATTTAGAGTGACGATGCGTATAAGAACGATCATGCGTATAAAAACGACGTATCAGAACGATCGTGCGTACAGGAACGAGTTTTCCTATCTGCTGCAATCTGTTCTTGTTGCCGTAGCCTACTCTCTACGAAGATTTTATATAGCTGTCAGAACAGAACACATTCCACTTACACTTCATTCCACATCCGATCGGCGCGAGGTTTTCGGCTGATATCTCCGCAACTGCTGGGTCAAATTTGACAAAACATACGTCAATTGACTTGTCTTTCTTGTCGGTATCTTTCTGCTATCTTCATTTTTTGTGTAAGGCCGACATAACGAATCCCTTTCTCAAAACCCATTTCATTTCACCGCGATGTTCAGTGCAGTTTACACAGCGCGATGCATTGCGTCATTTCAAAATGGCCGCCATTTAGGCCTGAACACCAACTGTGATTGGTGAAAGAACTTTTTTATGTCACGTTTTTAGGGAAAATGACAGCGATGATGCCTGTACCGGCCAAAAAGACAAATCGATTGATGTATAGTGTGTCAAATTTGGCCCAGCCGTTGCGGCGATATCGGTCATAAACCTCGCGCCAATCGGATGAGGAATGAAGAGTAGTTTGCCATTCTACGCCGGCAATATTTTCAAAACCAACCTTAGCAACAGCTTCTTAGTCAATGAACAGAGGAAAGGTTGAACTCCATTGAAAGAAACGCTTCACTTCCTGTTTGTGGGTTTGGGTCTCAAAAACAGATTTTACGTTCAAAGCTTCGAATCGTTTTGTATCAGCTTCGTGAACATCACGCCAACCATTTGCTATCACATGCCACCAAGCGTTAAGTCCAATGGTATCATCCTCAGAGCAGAGCAAGCATTTAAATTCCTGTCGAATCTCTGCACGCAAGCTTTGTCAATTCCTTTGTCGTCACGAACTCAATATTTACCCATTTTAAAAATCGGCAACGTGAGTTTACCATCAAGAATTCGTCACGTGAAACAACAATTTGTTGCACTCCGATCGCGGTGGAGATTCTGATAGGTGAATTTGAGAATGTCATGTAGAGAAATGTCACCTATCAGTTAATCTTAGACAGAGGGGCCAATATCCGGCCGTGTTAGAATGCGAGCTGCCGCACAGGAAATAAGTCGAAATCCTTCTGCCAACGTGATGGAATTTTGTCAATCCACAGCGTCGTACGTCTTGGAAAGGAAACGAAAGATGCCTTCGTTGATTTTTTCAAATTGTTTTATCTCCGTTAATTACTTAGAAGATTCAGTTCCATTTCCTTGTTAAGTCCTTATGTACGGTTATCCCCAATTATAATCGCTAGCATACGTGATATTGCTGATTTTAAGTTCATCAAGCTCTTCAAAGTTTCATTACTCGGCAAAAGTTTGATCTTCTGTTGCGAATACGTAAACCAAAAACCTCGAAAAATACTACGATGATCTCAGAATTCGTAAAGAGCAGAAAATTCAGTTCCTTTCCTTTCAACATGCCCGCCTGCTTGAAGAAATAGCGAACTCGGATGTTTTGAACGTTGATATTTGGCGCTGAGTGAGTTAAAGGACCACGGTATTGCCACTTTTTCTCGACAGCCGGCGCCACGCGCCACTCGCCAACCCGGGGACTAATTACGTTGTCGGCGAATTGACCGGATTTACGACGTACATTTTGTAATGCATTTTTGTAGTTCGTCTCACTGACGCTAGGTGGCTCCCTCTAAGTCGGCAGTCAAATAACGCATTTGAGATCCAATACCGTTCCTTAAATGATCGAGTTCAAGTTCCGTAAAAGTTCTCCTAATAAGATGTAATTTGTTGACAGGAGATTGCTCTTGTACTGTCCTAGATTCTTGTCCTGGATCTCGCGTGAAAAGTCGTGACGTGACTTGCGCTTTGATTGATGTATTGATCCAGATTGATGTATTTATAGCCGAAGTTTTCTGATGAATGCCGGATCATGTCGTAGGTGTCACGAACCATGGCTTCGGTGATGTCGAATTGGCTGAAAGAAAAAAAGAACAAGAAAGTTGAATTGTACTGTAAAGCATTCCATGTCTGGGGTATCGACTGGTTGCTTTCTTGAACCTGGTTCTGGTGACGAGAATTGATACATGTAGTTGATCGCCAGCTTGCCAGTGTGACCATACCAGAGTACGGTACCTAAGAGATATCGACGCATGATATACGCTTGTCCTATTTAAAGAAAGAGAAAGCACAAAAATTGACACACAAAATGATGATCAACAGGAAGTCAATTTCCAGAATCTTAGCAAATTTTCGACCCCAACCGGGGTCTTCTTCAGGCTGGCACTTTCAAGTCGAGCTACCAGAAGTGTAATGAGCTGGATCCCAACATACAAGTATACGCTTATCATACGCTTGTCCTATTTAAAGGGATACTCCACTCACTGTAAGCTTTTGAATTTTTATCAATCCATAGAGACCAATGCCATGAATTGTTATGTCACTAGTGTCAATAGGCTGATGACCTTTGTAGTGAATGAGCTAATACTGTGACTGCCTACGCCTATTGGTTGTTCCTTCATAAATATGCATTGAGCACACATGACATCATGTGTGCTGTGCTATGGTCCCCTTGGGATTCAATTAAAATACTTAAATGAGTTTGCTGATTTTTAAAAAATCTGACATGTTGCAGATATCAATGAATTTGAATGTATTAATGATATTTCAAAAATTCAAAATTTTACACAATGAGTGGAGTATCCCTTTAAAGGGGCCTTGTATTCTTTCCCTATCCTGCTCTAAACATACCCACGTTAAGGAAGCCCTCTATTGACACTGTTGTTAACTACCGCTTATCACCCACCACCCCCACCCCCATGTAGAGACACCCTCCTTCCTAGAGTATCAACGTATGTACTGTTAGTCTCCTACACTGGGGCGAAAGGCAGAACTACGGTGTTGGAGAATGGTACAATCATCGCCGGTGGCGCCGGCCGTCGACAAAAAGTGGCAATATCGTAACCCGTTAATAGGGAATTTTACAAACGGAATGGATTCCCAGAGTTTTCGCAAAGCCTCCGAAATGCCAACGCCAACGCCAATCCCATTGTCTGATGCCACGAAGGGAGCTGCGAACAATAGGATAGACGTTCGCGTCGGCATTTCGGGGGCTTTGCGAAAACCCTATGCCAATGAACACGTCAAGTGTCTCCAAGCAGTACCCGGCAAGACCGAGCACATGTGACGGTGCACTCGCTTGCCAAACCATTGAACTAGCGCGACCCAACGAATGGGTCCGCCAACGCTGGATCACCCCATAAATGCCATATCTCATGACAGCGATCACCTTGCACTTCGCCGGTGTAACATCTGCCACTGTTCCCCATCTGTATGTGTTTCCCCTCCTATCGTCTGACGGAATAAGCGGCGACTTGACAATAGGGGACACACAGAGAAACATGTCGATCCATCTGCCAGCGTTTCTCAAACAATAAGGGGGACACACTCACCCACAGACTGGCAGAAACGGGATATTCCAACTTCCTACCTCGACGCGAGTCCAGGTCATAAAAAAATTTTGTAACTTCAAATAATATAGTAGGGGTAGCATAATGGTAGATGGAACAGCTTAGGTATAATACAAGCTGTTCCATTTACCATTATGCTACCCCTACTATATGACGGTTTTATTAAGTTAGAAAATTTTTATGACATGGACTCACGTCGAGGTAAGTTGGATTCTCCCGTATTACACTGGCCGCGTTCCCCAGTCTGGTGTACCTGCTCCACATCACGACCCCGCTCTCTGATGGCAATTACGACCAGGGCTCTCATCTTAATCTTCCGGTTCAGAAACCCAAGACCCACTGTCGGATCGCTTATTCCGCCTGTAGTTAAAACACGATATGATTTAATGATCAAGAGATGAGACCAATTTGGCGTGTAGTCTATCGTCCTTAGACAAAATTGTTGACGGAAATTCATGTGGTATCGTTGATGGGAAGACGGCATGTGTTCGCTGATCAACTAGAGTCTGCTTCAAGACAACCTATCTTTATTGCCTGTCCAAACCTGATCGGACTACAAAGGAATCTTTCTTTCTTTGAGAGAGCAGGATAAGGTCTTAAAAATTCCTTTATCGTGCTCATCAGCCGAACCGCTGTCCTTTCCGCGTAACAAGGCTTCAATTAGCAAACTAACACCGAAGAAATGCCGGCCATCTCTCCGACAGATTCACCGGAGAATTGAAGCGTTTTTGCCTCACGTCCAACATAGCTGTAAAGAAGGCATTAACGAGATTACCGGGTAGAGACAAAAGCCGTATATTCAGTGAGAAGCCATGGGAACGTCGAGAGAATTAAGCTTCAAACGGTTGAGTCCGCGTCTCTGGCTCTCACTAAATCAGGTAAAGAGTTCCGAAGATATTTTCTAAAAGCAAGCCATTGACACACATTCTTTCGACTGACGTTTCATTACCGAAAGTGACAGAGCGTTCGAATAATGCAGACACACAAAGTGGCGATATCAACTTCTTCAAGTTTTCCTACATGTAGCTACAGCTAGTGGGCGGGCAGGAATCTGTCGGGAAAAGTGGTGTACGTTTGCAGTCACCTATTGGCGGAAGCTGAAGAAGCATTCTGATTGGTTCCTTCACCTTTATCGCTGCTGTGATTGGTTGTTCATATCTATTCGTGCGTAAATGTGATCCATGTCATCAAAAATTCATAAGCCTTATAAATTTTTGCCTTATAAATTTAAGCCTTGTAAAATTTCTTATAAATTTTTGATGTCACATATCAATCTCGACGAAGTCACTTCAAGGTGCTCAATGGCACTGTGTGAGCTCTAGTCTGAGGGCTCAGATGAGCCTCGGCTCTCGAGTGAGGCGGCAATTTTACTGATGGATGACGTTGGAGGGATCCTCTCAAAATTAGGTCAAGGTCGTGAGGGTGTATTTTTGCATAAGCTTATCTATAGATTTTCTGTTGAAACACGACGTTTCATTTGACATGGAAGACAAAAAAAGGGAAAACAGATCAGAGCTTAATTTTTTACCTGCATTATCATTAATGCAATAAATGATTTATCTCCAATAATTTGTCTAAGCCTTGATTACCACGCACCTCATCACGGAAATCGAAATTCTGGATGATCCCGTTGTGGGTAGTTTCATTGAATGTGGTCCCAAAACTAATCAGTAAATTGGAATAGAAACCTCATTAAGAACAGCACCAGAATAAATCGCTATCTATTTCCTAGAGTGCAGAAGATGATCTTTCATCCAATTGTAGAAGTTCGTTCGGTAAATTACAGTTCATTCAGAACTAGATGTCGTGGTTACACACCCTCGCATCTCACAATGATGTTCCACTCTCCGGTAACGGTGAAACACGTCTTCCACATCCGATTGGCGCGAGGTTTTCAGCCGATATCTCCGCAACGGCAGGGTCAAATTTGACATACTATACATCAATTGTCTTGTCTTTCTTATCGGTACCTTTCTGCTATCTTCATTTTTCGCGTAAGGCCGACATAACAGATCCCTTTCTCAAAACCCATTTCATTTCGCCATGGTGTTCAGTGCAGTTTACACGTGCACGATGCATTGCGTCATTTCAAAATGGCCGCCATATCGCCCGTAAACACGAACTGTGATTGGTGAAAGAACTTTTTTCTGTCGCGTTTATAGTGAAAATGACAGTGATGATGGCTGTAGCGGCAAAAAAGGCAAATCGATTGATGTATGGTATGTGAAATTTGACCCGGCCGTTGCGGAGCTATCATCCATAAACCTCGCGCCATTCGAAAGTGGAATGAAGAGCCTTTCTCTTGAAACTGTTTTAGCAGCGGACCCAAAGGAAACAAACCTCATCAAACCCACATGCGTGGTATCGTCATATATCAAATCTCCTATCAATTTAAATCTCTAATAATTGCCTGCCTCATCATCAAAAAAAAATTTATAAGTTTCAAAGCGTTCAGTCGGTTCGTACCGGGGGCAACAGAAAAAAAAACATTGTAAACATATATGCCAATCCTACCGCATCAAAGGCAGACGACACGAACGTAAATGATAACATCATCTTGGTTTCTTTTCAAAGCCTTTGAACTCACAGATAAAGTGCGGTTGCAGATCAAACTAGAGGAAATTGCTTCATGATTTTACACTTGCCAAGATTTCTTTTTATGCTTGATTTCTTTTTTATCGTTGAACTTATTATTGCAAAATACGTGACAAACCGTTTTCAGAACATTTTGTATTGCGCATGCGCAGCATTGAATTCGAATGTTGCTTGATTCTGAGAATCTGCCTGCGCGACATCCGGTCGGTCGTTGTAACCCTGAATAACATTGGGGGAACTTTGACCTTATACCGGATTGGTTCTTCAACGCTAAGTGCTTTTCAAAACGGCAAACTTTAGATCAAAATAGGGTAGAAAAAACAGGTTTGGAGGCATGCAAGTGCGGTAAATTGTTATCATAGTAGAGAATGAATGTTTGGAGAATAATCGGGAGGCATTTTTGGGTGGATATCATGGATATTTTATTGTGAAGCGGCCGGTTGAAGTTGGCGTATTTCGCCCGTCCATTCGATGCATCCCCTTCGCTTCCTTCGGAAGCTCTACGTGTGTACAGTAACCCGTGTCTTATTCGTCCCCCGAACAGTGTCAGTAATCTCGAACAACAAATCCCCAGATCCCCGTGCCCTAACAATAGCAGTTTCCCATCAGCCAATCACTACTCCTTAGCGAGTAACAGGTGTTCTGATTGGTTCCCACGTTCTTGCACTGGAGAGTAGTGTATCACCGGGTCTAGTAGTGTATTCCCGAGTCTCGCAAAATCTCGCGGGATTAGGCCCGGTTGTTCCGGTCATGCCGGTTGCGATGCACGGTTACGCCGGTCGCTACGCTGGCTCCACCTTTACAGACATGACAGAGAAGCCATTGAAAAGGCATCCTCGCAGCCAGGGTCTTCATAACCGGCTCCCCTTCTCGCGCTTGGTTCAGACCCTGGCGACATCCATGGAGCAAAAAAAACAGACCATGACAGGGAGTGTTCTCTGCTGGTGTAGCTTTTTTGAATGTTCCCCATCTGTGGGTGTTCCTCTATACTATTGTCTGACGGAGTAAGCAGTGACGATCTACATGTAGATCGCGTGTAAATTCTGCCTGTGATGAAAGGGGATTGACAGAAAGCAAGCACGTTCTTATATCAGTATCTATATATTTCTGTTATACTACAGATAAACACTGGGTGAAGTCATTGTCATTTGGTGCGATCCAAATGGACACACAAGGACACATTTTTCGGATGCTTTTCATTTTAAGCACTTTCAACTAGGGTCAAACTGGGAGGCTTCTGCGTGTAGGGAAGAGGTTCGAATACATGGATGACGATGCGTTCATCCGGGTTCTCAGCCACCCTGATCTGCAAAGAGAAAAAAAGCAGTTGGCTGGGATAGCATCGTCCATAGGCAATCAATCGCTAGACCCAGGGGGCGTGGGGGGGCGTACGCCCCGCCCCCTATTTTTGGCGGAGCAATGATTTTTTCAGCAAGAAAAATTTAATCACATAAAAATTCGAGTATTTTGCACTCAGATGCCAGGTAAATGCATCACTAAAAGCACACTTAAATTGTCAAATTTTCTTTGGGCTTCGCGCTCTCAGTGCTCACCACCTCCGTCGAGCTACGCCCTCCCCCC
>NMRB01000865.1:208886-224798 GCA_002633025.1 Notospermus geniculatus
CATTGGCCAGTTTTATAATATCCTCGTCTACTTCAGCCCATTCAGAGAAACCGCCGGATATGGCCCAACAGGAAGAGACGACCGAAATCACCAGCACGACAGAAATCAAGCGCATTTTGACTGCTTTGTCTTTAAATCGCCACAGAGAGCCAGTAACTTGAATGATGGACGAAATAAAGTTTGATAGGCCTATCTGAGACAACATCCCGCCGCATGATTTCATGTACGTGTCGGAAGTGATAGAACTTCCGGCGGTCAGAAGACAAGTACTCACGCCATTGGCCAGTTTTACAACATCCTCATCTACTTCAGCCCATTCAGAGAAGCCACCAGCGGCCCAACAGGAAGAGACGACCGAAATCAACAGCACGACAGAAATCAAGCGCATTTTGACTGCTTTCTTTGTCTTCAAATTCGCCACAGGAGAACCAGTAACTTGAATGATGCTCGAGTGACCACCAGGCTTATTTATAGTCCTCCCGGATAGGCCTATAGGTTGCCGTATGTGATCAACGTGTCCCAATGTACATATACAATATCAAATAAAGTTTGATAGGCCCATCTGAGACAACATCACCCGCCCTGATAACATGATTTCATGTAGCCTACGTGTCGGAAGTAATAGGGAGGTTTAGAAATCGAACGATAAACGTAAACGTTAACGACAACGTCATGTTTGTATCGAAAATGCAATATAAAATCTGGTTATAATCTGCAGTATGAAAAATAACGCTGTTGTAAAGTCTACTTTATCGTTTGATTTCTAAACCTCCCTAATATGATTTCATGTACGTGTCGGAAGTGATTAACTACTTCCGGCGTCAGAAAACAAACTAAGAGACTCAGCCTCTGGGTATAGATGAGATCAAACTTCGTCATTAATAGGTCATTGCCATGGATAATTCGCGCATGCGCAGTTTGCCGTTTTCCTTGGTCCAAGCCGGAAGTCAATGGGCCGTATTCTAGAAGCTTCCCTAAGTGTAAGGTCGACCTTAATCTTTTGTATTCTACCCTGCAAACAATAGCTAAAGGTCGACCTCACACTTAAGGAAGCTTCTAGAATACGGCCCATTGTTTTAATGGCTTTCAACGAAAGACTGCCGGTGGGTCGCACAATTTTGCCGTTTTCTATTGGTTTTTCACCCAGCTTTGTGTTTATACGTGTGTGAGTCCTCGAGATAATCACCTGGCGCTCCTGAAAATCGTTACCATCATGAAAATCGGGTGCGATTTACAGAAAAAATCGCCCAGGTCGGGTCTCCGAATGGACAAAAATGGCGATGCACGTGGCCGGTCGATCGCGAATTCACCCCATTCTTCGCTCAACCTTTGGGAAACCAGCGGGGAAACCAGTGATTTTTCCGTTCACAGTGTAATTAAGGGCTCCCCTGCAGAAATATCGAAGTTAACCACCAAAAATGCTGCCGATTTTGCCGGAATCCTTCGTTGAAACCAATGAAAACACACCAGCTTCCGTGTTGACAAGGAAAACCGCTACTGCGCATGTGCGGGTTGCCAAGAAGACGCCATGACGTCATAACCGACGACCTAGTTTGAACTGATGACCCGGTATTTGGGTCATTATTCTGACTCTATTTTTGGGTCATTTTCATGACCCAATTACTGTGTTGAATACGATGACCCAATTAATTGGGTCAACTTAACCCACCATGAGGTTGATTGCATATTAATCTTATGATTGGGTCAAAATCAACCCATTTGGGGTCAAATTTGACCCAGCGAAATTTAGATTGTTGTGCATTGCCCTGCCCTGATTGGCTGTTTTGGTGAATATTTTGTAAAAATTCTGATTCGCAAGAGAACGAGGCAATTTCGAGTCAGCCAATGAGACTGCTCAGAGATGTGCACGGGGGGGGGGGAGAGGGGAGGGGACGTGAAAATGAAAGATGGAGATACATGTAAGCACGTCGAGGAACCCGCGTGCCGTTTATCCCGACAGGTCGGCGGTGCGAGCGGTGCGATGTCATTGACGTCGTTTTAAGTCATGAAAAAACGAGCTGTACATTTTTCTACAGGAATAATGAGATAAAGACGTTGCCATTCGAGAGGTTAAGAAATCGCTCCGTTAACGGTAACACTAACGCTAACGTTATTTTTTACATTGCAAATGTACGTAAGAAATAGCGTTAGCGTTAGTGTTATCGTTAACGGAGCGATTTCTTAACCTCTCGATTATCGCCATACTATATCTTTATTTTAAGGAAAAAGCAGCGAAAATTGCAGAAATTTTCATCTGCTACAAGATGATGTAAATTTTAATGCCAGGCGACCGAAACAAAAGGGTTGTTTTCACGCCAGAAATAAATGGGAATAACGTTAGAAAAAAGAAACTTCGGTCGCACCGCTCGCAGCGCCACGTCGTGACGTTAGTTACTCCGGTTCCCCATTATCTGATTTGTCCCGAATGTCTTATTTCACATTTGGTGGCCGATATCTTTCAAATGAAATAACCGTAACCAAGGACGCAACCCTGAAGTCATTTCGAATCGAGTTTGATGTACCACTTCCGGTAATCGTTCGGATTGCTTCAGGGGAAACGTCTCCTTTCACGCCGGTAGTTGGATGGCCCTTGTCACATCTTAGCTGATTAGATCCGCGTTATCTTTAATTGCCACAATGACGATGTCAAAATGACAGGTAATATGTCCCATATATGAGCGGTGGAGAAGCGATGCCAGCCTCACAGGCGATTGTGCACGCATTGAACCCACTAAGTATTGCATGAGGACATGACAGGCTGTTAGTGTTGGAGAGAGCAGTTGATTTGATGAATAATTCTTCAGGTGTCCTTGGCTTCCTTCCCGTATTTGATTAAAGCTGCTTTTCCACGAGGCGTTTGCGGGCGCGGAAAAGGAGGCGGGCGCGGGTGGAAAAAATCTATCCAACGTATTTCCCTTTAGCTGTTTCACTCGCACCCGCGCCCGCCACCGAAACCGCGTCCGCAAACGTCTCGTGGAAAAGCAGCCTTAGGGGTGTTTTTAAAGTCGACTGACCCAACGCTGTCGACTCGTCATTCAGCCGGGTCAGTCGATTTTAAAAACATCCCTAATGCATTGAGTTCTGTCGCAAATGTGCACTTGGCTTAAGGCTGGGTTACATAGAGGTATACGGTAGCCTACACAGGCACGCCTGCGAAAAAAAGTGTCATGTCCATGAACCCTTTATTAGGTCATTGTCGTGTGAACTCGGCCTTGAACTCATCATCAGATGTAGATGTAGATCATTAGATGTCTTTTCTAGAGTTTCAGATTGTAAAGTTCCAGCCTGACGAAGACCCCGGTTGGGGTCGAAAATTTGCAAATATTCTGGAAATTGACTTTATATATATTATCAGATGTAGGCCTACACGTACGTGTACAGTACATGCTATGGAAAGATCATGCGACTGAGGCATAGAGAGATGTCACTCTTTCTTTGTCTTCTACCGCATTCGATTACTTCCTCGGGCCTTCCTCGGGCAAGCCCCGGAAGGACAAGCTGAGCGTGCGCACAACAGCCAGTAATCGAACGCTGTCGTGTTAGACACGAGAAAAATGTGCTGTGATTGGCTGAATATCCGCCATGACACTTTACTCGTGTCTAACACGACAGCGTTCGATTACTTTTGCACGCCGATATACACTGATGTATGCGAGGGCTGTGTGCATCTCATGATCGGAAGTGACATCCTGCTTTGCATCCTGGGAAGGTTACACGAGAAGCCCACCTCGGCGAGTAGGGCTAGTCGCGCCTGGTCCGAGGAAGGCCCGATGACGCAGTTCCGGTGTAAACGAACGCTGTAGAGCCTGTTCCGAGCTAGCTCGTGGAAGTGAACGAATGCGGTATTCGAAGCAAAGGTCTTATGTCCTGCAAATACCAGGTTTTCCGCTACTCACATTCGCCAGACTATCGTATATAAACATGTTGTGTCACCGTGAGATTGCAAGGACTAAGGGGCCGTCTCAAAATTGTTTTGATGCCAAAGAAGACGAAGTGATTTCGTCTGGGGGGGGGCGGCGTTCTAGATTTGGGGAAGCCCATCTTTTTTGAAAAATATGGCATCATGCCTTTTTTACAGGAGAATGACTTTTTCATATGCTTTCTTGGTTTACTAGTGTCTTCACATGTTTTTCTTTATCATCTTTCCATGCCTAACGTCCCTACAATGTACATGGATGAAGCCAATGTTAAGTGCCCACTTCATCTTTTCAAGGGGGAGGAGTCAGGGAAAAGTTGAAGTCACTTCGTCTTTTTAGGCATCAATGTGATTTTGAGACGGCCCCTAACGAAGCTGCGTCCACTGATCAAACTGAACGGTTCCCATCAAACAGATGAAGAACAAGGAAATACAGAAATCGACAAACAAGCTTGGACATCATCATACAAATGTATGATGATGTTTTGAACAAATGTATGATCGTGTAGACAGGCCTTTAGTGTTATCGTTAACGGAGCGATTTCTTAACCTCTCGATTATCGCCATACTATATATTTATTTTAAGGAAAAATCAGCGAAAAATGCAGAAATTTTCATCTGCTACAAGATGATGTAAATTTTAATGCCAGGCGACCGAAACAAAAGGGTTGTTTTCACACCAGAAATAAATGGAAATAACATTAGAAACAAGAAACTTCGGTCGCACCGCTCGCAGCGCCACGTCGTGACGTTAGTTACTCCGGTTCCCCATTAGGCTATCTGATTTGTCCCGAATGTCTTATTTCACATTTGGTGGCCGATATCTTTCAAATGAAATAACCGTAACCAAGGACGCAACCCTGAAGTCATTTCGAATCAAGTTTGATGTACCACTTCCGGTAATCATTCGGATTGCTTCAGGGGACTGTCTCCTTTCACGCCGGCAGTTGGATGGCCCTTGTCACATCTTAGCTGATTAGATCCGCGTTATCTTTAATTGCCTCAATGACGATGTCAAAATTACAGGTAATATGTCTCATATATGAGCGGTGGAGAAGCGATGCCAGCCCGCTCACAGGCGATTGTGCACGTATTGAACACACTAAGTATTGCATGAGGACATGACAGGCGGCTGTTAGTGTTGGAGAGAGCAGTTGATTTGATGAATAATTCTTCAGGTGTCCTTGGTTTCCTTCCCGTATTTGACTAAAGCTGCTTTTCCACGAGGCGTTTGCGGGCGCGGGTGGAAAAATCGATCCAACGTATTTCCCTTTAGCTGTTTCACTCGCCTCCGCTCCCGCCACCGAAACCGCGGCGGCAAACGCCTCGTGGAAAAGCAGCTACATGTAGTCCGTGTTTCCACGAGGCGTTTGCGGGCGCGGGTGGAAAAAATCGATCCAACGTATTTCCCTTTAGCTGTTTCACTCGCACCCGCGCCCGTCTCCTAATCCGCGCCCGCAAACGCCTCGTGGAAACACGGTCTCAGGCTGCTTTTCCACGAGACGTTTGCGGGCGCGGAATAGGAGGCGGACGCGGGTAGAAAAGATCGATCCAACGTATTTCCCTTTAGCTGTTTCACCGCACCCGCGCCCGCCTTCCATTCCGCGCCCGCAAACGTCTCGTGGAAAAGCAGCCTTAGGCTGGGTTACATAGAGGTATACGGTACACAGACACGTCGGCGAACAAAAGTTTCATGGCCATGAACCCTTTATTAGGTCAGTGTCGTGTGAACTCGGCCTTGAACTCATCATCAGATGTACATGTACATGTACGTGTACAGTACATGCTATGGAAAGATCATACGACAGAGGCATAGAGAGATGTCACTGTTTCTTTGTCTTCGAAGCAAAGGTCTTGTGTCCTGAAAATACCAGGTTTTCCGCTACCCACATTCGCCAGACTATCTATCTAATACATATAAAGGAAACTCGCCCGGTCTTTGTCACAAATGTTCTCTGCAACCGCTGCATGGAGGGAGCTGAGCAATACCTTATTCGATTGCTCTTGATACAAGGAGTGATCTTTTCAAGGTTAAAATTTTAAAATCGGCCAAACTATGCTTTAAGAAGCGTTTTTCAGTCAAATTGCATCAAATTCAAAAGCAATGACGTCACAAACGTTGTGTGACGTCCTGCATGTCATCACCGTTGCCGTCTGAAATCTGCATGACGTAATCACGTCATCACGTCACTGAGGTATGTCCGTGCAGCTGGCTGGGTTAAATGTCCACAAAGTACCGTATCTTGGAGCCCGTAACACAAAAAATGGCATCATCCTTTTTTACAGGAGAATGATTTTTTCATATGCTTCTTGGTTTACTAGTGTCTTCACATGTTTTTCTTTATCATCTTTCCATGCCTAACGTCCCTACTGCTACATTGATGAAGCCAATGTTAAGTGCCCACTTCATCTTTTCAAGGGGGAGGAGTCAGGGAAAAGATGAAGTCACTTCGTCTTTTTTGGCATCAATGTGATTTTGAGACGGCCCCTAACGAAGCTGCGTCCACTGATCAAACTGAACGGTTCCCATCAAACAGATGAAGAACAAGGAAAGTAATGTGACATTTGTACCCAATTCCGGTGTTTACTACCCAATTCCGGTGTTTACTGAGTCTGAGTTCTGTTTGAGATCGACTGCTGTGGTGTCACTTTACCATAAGAATCTGTGGGTGTAGAAGGGTCGTATCATTTCCGATGGGTTTTGCTTGATGGTTTAGGAAAGTTGAACATGGTAGTTAGTGGTGTTTGCCGAGGGTGCCCAAAGTAACCTCTCCTCGCCTTTTCTGTCGCATGTCATTGGGCAGATGATATCCTTGGCAACGGCAGGGCCAATCAGGTACAGAGAGTTACCCATCGGGAGTGTATCCTACGGGGGGCAAAGCCATGTGGGCGAAGATGGCATTGGAAAGAGGTTCTCTAAATATACCGAATTTTCGCATCAAGGAGGTCACTCAACAACATTCACGCCGAGCCCACTTGTGGCGCTTGTCAACCATCCACATTCTCTTCTGATCACCATGCCTAACATGTCGTCTTTTCCGTCATCAATTTCACATTACAAGAGGGTGTACTTTAAACGCTGCAATTTGATTAGCCCGCTGTCTATCACTCTTCGAAAGTGTCAGCCGAGATAGCCGATCTGTTTGGATTAGCAGGTTATTTGGTCGTATGCCTGACATTATTGTGGGTTTTATGATTGGTAATGAAACGGCTTAGTCTAAAGGAGGTCAACAACAGTATGCATTTTCCCGATCAGCTCCTGAAAATAGTGCTGACCATCAAAATGGCTAATACCAAACTGTTCGACGGCTATGGCGTCCATTGCTGCCAATATGTGACAATATGTGATTGATAATTCAATGATATTTTTCTAGTCTATCGCGCTGGAGAGAGTCCACCTCATTAGGCCTATCCTGATATCATCATCAACTGCATCAGACCACGGTATGAGATCAAACGGGAAAATTTTGATGAAGTATCGCTGATTTTAATGAAAACTATTGGTAGGTTTCTCTTCTTTGGCTGATCCCACGCTCAGAATGACGGCTGGCTTTTCCAGAGAGAGGAAATCCTTTCGCCAGCGTGGACAGGTGGTCGTACCATGCCTACCTTCCATCAGCCAAGGTATGACAGTCTGACAACGAAGTAAATTAACTCGGTGATTGCCGTGATAGTCTCTGTCACCCAGCCGCTGTTTCGAATCTGGGGATCGAACAAGCGTCTGGGATCAAACTGCGAAATTACTGTTTGGAGGCTTACCAAGATCCTGGTACGCTCGCTGATTGGCTAATCAGGGACAGAGCTAGTCATTCATTTCCATCCGTCGATTCCTCCCATAATCACAATCCGGCTGCTGATTGGGCAAGAGAAGTGATCATGTGATCTCATCATGGCGACGACCATAAATGTCAGTTGGGTTTTCTCGATCTTCCAGGCTCAGAATGAGGGCTGGCTTTTCCAGACATCTTCGATCATCGAAGGCCGATCTGCTCACCACTGCGTTACATCGCACGCACATCACCCTTCGAGAAATCCGCTGCCTCTCGAAGAGGAGGCCAATTAGAACCGGTGTTGTAAAATTTGAATCGTGGTACATGTACAAATAGTGGTAGCCGAAGACCCGATATAAAGTGCAATATGATTGGTCGACCGGTAAAGTTGGCATCGTGCCAAGATACGCCGCGGACCGGTCTATTTCTCGAAGGGTGATGTGCGATGTAACGCAGTGGTGAGCAGATCGCCCGTCGATTATCGAAGATGTTTCCAGAGAGAGGAAATCCTTTCGCCAGCGTGGACAGGTGGTCATACCATGCCTACCTTCCATCAGCCAACGTATGACAGTCTGACAACGAAGTAAATTAACTCGGTGATTGCAGTGATGACGTGATTGGTAGAGAATGCATGGTTACCAGGGACATGACACGCGGCATGCCTCAAGCAATGCCGTCTCGTTGGAAATGGTCGGCATCGAAACAATCCGGAAGAAGGTCTTGATGACGTCATTTTCCTGTCATGTTCTCCAGGATACAAATTTGGCTTTCGTGGGACCAAACAGTCAGTCGGCTTTCAACTGGTTTTCTCGACCTATAAATCAGTCAGCTACCGAGGCCACCTTTGTTGACAAAATTTTATACAACGTCAATGCAACTCAAACCATTAATGGGCAGTCAATATTCTGGATATCGGCCGGTCAGTCACTGTCATCAATCATGCAGTTTCCTCACGACTGTATAGGAACATCTCAAACTTGACGCTTGGTGGCGATATCTGAGAATATCACCACTAGTACGCTAGGTTTCCATCTTGAAAAGTAGTGCGCGCGCGGAGCGAACAGTAGAAATTCTTCTATTTGTACATGTAAAGCGGTTACCCATCACGTCGTTTTCTACGCTTACAATGTAGATCGTTGAAGACAGGTGTATAAAGGCATAGAGTGATTCAAACATCGGTGAAGTAGATACATGTATAAAGTAATAATAAAGTTATTCTGTTTCATTTTCGACAAGATAAATACTGTTTTCTGCAAATAATACTATTTTGAAAAAGAAGTTCGCGTCACGTGATAGACCAGCCCACCGACGATGACGTCAAGGTTTTCAAGATGGCGATCTAGCGTCAATGGCAGTGTTAACATTTTCGTCCAAGTATCAAAAAATTTCAACGCTGCGTGGAGTATGGGAACATCTAAGATGCCATTATTACATCAGAGATACATGTAGAGTTTCACGCAGTGTCTCTGCTCCCAGGCACCAGTTAGGGCTACTGGTAACCAATCAGAAACTGTCAACGCCACACAGCCGATACTGCTTGCTGATATCAGGTGACATCGAATGGAAATAAGGAACCATTTCACCTGCCAGAGTGGTAATTATGGTGCTGTCACCCGATCAAACGTGGTCAAACGAATCTGCGTGGGGTTTTGAAGGGTAGGTTCTGACAGTGTGAGACTGAGAGTCGCTAAGGGCAAACGGTATACCTCCATTTTTAGCTCACCGGGGTGAGCTATTACGATGGTGGAGCGTCCGTCGTCCGTCGTCGTCGTCGTCCGTCGTCGTCGTCCGTCGTCCGTTAGCAGGTCACGTTTCGTAACCGCTGGAGCTATTGATCTGAAACTTGGTACATATATGCCCCTAGGTCAGATGACCCACGACACCAAGTTTCGGTCCGATTCGACTCTCAGCTTGGCCACCAGGTGGCGGAAACCAAAAACAAAAAAAGTGCAATAACTCCTGAACTAATGATTAGATCATCTCCAAATTTTTATCATAGGTGTATCTAGTAAGGATACATAACATATAACGGGTTTTTGATTTGACCTACTTTTCAAGGTCACAGAGGTCAAAGTTCGACAAAAGTGACGAACCTGCCCCAGTTTGTCATTATTTGACCGAGCGACTTCATATTTTGCATAAACATGCATTGGAGGGGTACCTTAAAAAATACCAAGTTTCGGCCTGATTGGACATCCAGTATGGCCGCCAGGTGGCGTAACCTGAAAATCAAGTAAGTGCTATTATTCAGGAACGGCTTGACGCAGAGTGCTCAAATTTGATATTTACCTCCCTCTAGATGACCTTTACATGCATGTCAAATTTCGGCCTGATTTGACTTCAAACAAGGCCACCAGGTGGCATAACCCCAAAATCATCAAAGTGCTGTAACTCAGGAACGACTTGACCCAAAGTGCTCCAATGTGCTACGTGGCCCCCTGCAGATGACCTTTATGTGCATCTGAAGTTCCGGCCAGATCGGACATCCAATATGGCCGCTAGGTGGCATAACCCAAAAATCATCAAAGTCCTACATGTATGTACCTGGGAATGATTTTTTATCGTAAAGCTTGATTGGTTATATGATATCACGTGACAGATGTAATTCCTCAAAAATACAAACAGTATTCATGGTGAACATAGACTTCGAATGAATGATGGTAAATGGGCGCGAAACATGAACTGATTGCGTGTTAACTCTATTTTTTTTCCATTCCAAATGGAATAAATAACACAATCTTGATTGGCTTTTCATACCTAAAGGTGCTCTAGTTCGAATTGTAAACATTACGGTGTGCCACCTATTGTCAACTTCTGGTACTAACAAATCAGATAAAATCGAATTAAATCTCGCCTTTCATAACTTTTTGTTCGTTTTTGAGCGTAAAATCATAAATATATTTCAGTTACAAGAATATTTATCAGGATAGATATAAAAATAGATAACATTAATGTTTTGGTATACACGGTGCTGCCACCTGTCCGAGGAAAAATAACTATTATAATCAACCATGTAAATAAACAAACCGTAATGTTTACAATTCGAACTGGAGCACCTTTAAGTAGGTTACACACATCCTCACGGTCTATTTTGAAGTGAGACATACGTTCCTGAGTGTACTTTTCAGTACTAGCATGTCTCAGTTGTTCCCATCTGAATTGATATATAACATCAGTGTTAAAGAAGTTCATCTATTTTCATTTATATCTAAATGTTAAAGCCTCACTGTATTGAATTCANACGTCGTCCTATGACGCAAAGCCGGGGGCAAAACGCAACTTGAACAATGTCCGCCATTGCTGACGTCGTCGTATGACGCAAAGCCGGGGGTAAAACGCAACTTCAACAATGTCCGTCATCGCTGACGTCGCTACGAACGCGCTACGAACAGAACGATTGTAGGCCTACGTTCGTAAATTTTCTGCGAATTTTCCTTCTTGCCATCGCAGATTCAGACCCCTTCTGTAATACATGTACATGTAGGCCTAGGCCTACATGTATAAGTCACAACCATTGTTTAATGCCGTCAGCCTCATTGTCAACCCCCTGCTAATCAGGATTCGGTCTCCTTTACGGCCGTCACAAAGACGGCATTTGGTCAACCACAGACCGAGTTCCCTTCAAACGATTCTCTTTCCGCCTCCAGGCAGACCTGATAGGGGAACACGTCCAATGAACCAAATTACACTCGTTAGAACTTGAAACGTCCTTCCTTTGGCTTCGTCTTAACGAAAGAGACATTCAGTCAGAGGAAATCTTCCAGACGAAAGACTTAACTACTTGATTCGCTGGGTTCAAATAGGGAACGAAATCTGAGATTTTCACGCTGTAACAAAACCAGCATCGCGTTCGAAGCGAATGCCGACCACTTTTTCATCAGCTTGATTGGTTATATGATATCACGTGACAGATGTAATTCCTCAAAAATACAAACAGTATTCATGGTGAACATAGACTTCGAATGAATGATGGCTTTCAAATGGGGAACCGGAGGAACTAACGTCACGACGTGGCGCTGCGAGCGATGCGACCGAAGTTTCTTTTTTCTAACGTTATTTCCATTTATTTCTGGCGTGAAAACAACCCTCGCCTGGTACATGTATTAAAATTTACATCATCTTGTAGTAGATGAAATCTTCTGCATTTTTCGCTGCTTTTTTCCTTAAAATGAAGAGATGGGATGGTGATAATGGCAACGTCTTTATCTCATTATTCCTGTAGAAAATGTACAGCTCATTTTTTTCATGACGTCGCTTTGGTCGCACTGCTCGCAGCGCCGACCTGTCGGGATAAACGGCACTCCGGTTCCTCATTATTAGTAATGGTAAATGGGCGCGAAACATGAACTGATTGCGTGTTAACTCTATTTCCATTCCAAATGGAATAAATAACGCAGTCTTGATTGGCTTTTCATACTTAAGTAGGTTACACACATCCTCACGGTAATTCTATTTTGAAGCGAGACATACGTTCCTGAGTGTACTTTTCAGGACTAGCATGTCTCAGTTGCTCCCATCTGAATTGATGTATAACATTAGCGTTAAAGAAGTTCATCTATTTTCATTTGTAGAATGTAAATGTTAATTACCATATGGCTAGTAACAGGCCCCTGAGTTTACAGCTTGCCAACAAGGGAACTCAATCTGAAGAGGTCGCCATCAAGAGAACTCTGTTGACATTTTCAAATGTGGCTTGAGGAGAAAGTGCAGACTTCTTTTTCGTGGCTTTGGTGGAGAAGATCAAAGGTGACGGCACTAACCGCATCCCGGCAAAGGGACACGCTCAAAGCAAACTTGCACTCGACCTCAGCAGTATTGAATGAATCCTTTGCGCGGAATAATGACAGTTTTTTTTACCAGAATACATGCCTTGTCAGAAAAACAACCATAACCTATCACGGCAAGTTCATGCGCGGCAAAATCTTGGTTTTCCCTTTGTTTTTTATGAACATAGTCGCGTTTTGAACTTGTATTTTGCACTTCTGTGTGCACGCTTCATTGAATAGGGAGCACAATTTGGTCACATGATGACTCATAGAGCAGAGGTGACACCTATAGTAGAGGCTCATTGCTCGAGAGATGCGGTTCACCAAGCACGGCCAATCACACCTTGAATCGTCATAAATAATAGGTGGCATGTGTGCACTATCAGTTCAAACCCATGCGTATATTCTCGCGTGGTCTGCGTGATCGGTGTTCCCTATTAAAGCGTGGTTCATTGGCGCACGGATCCGGTCCGTTTTCAGTCCGTTTGCCCCCTAGTTTTCCGGATACGACAACGCAACATTCAATTTGGTCAATTTTTTACGGACCTGAATCGGACAAAATCCGAGTGCCAATGAATCACGCTTAAAAGAGCACTGACACGATTTGGCTTCCGGGAACCGCACCGCAAAACGCACCGGTATCCGGTTTTGGTGTCCGCGTCTTTTTGAGACCTTCAGACCTGCAGTGTGTGCAGCGCATTACATTATTCGAGTGCGGTGATGGGGTTTGTTTTCATTCCTGTCGTGATGGATGGAGTACGTAACTACTTCATCACAAATAACGGAGGTTTAGAAATCAAACGATAAACGTAAACGTTAACGACAACGTTATTTTTGTACCGAAAACGCAATATAAAATCTGCTTAATTTATAGCATTAAAAATAGATAAGCGAGCGATAATCTATTTCTGATAAATAACGTCGTAAAGTTTACGTTTGTCGTTTGATTTCTAAACCTCCCTATTGAGGGGCTTCGTTGCAATTGGCTGCGAAGGACCGCTTGCTCGGGAGAGCACCTGCGGCAAAAAAACCCGCCATTCTGTCGGTCTCTTGTCGATTTGTCTGGCCTTTGATTGGCGGCCAATCCTTTTGTGTTGGGTGCCGTGAAGCCTCGGGAAGGGTAAACAACGTGGGGTTTCATCTCAGCCGTGTTTACAAGCAAACATCAAAGGAAGTAGACTGAGGCACTCAGTTTCTATAATACGCATGCGCGAACTGCGCACCATTACAGAGACTGAGACCAACGTCGACAATTTTTGTTACGAGAATACCGATATTTTGGTATCAACGCTGACTGGTCGATTTTGAATTCAGATGTTACAGCCATGCTGATTGGCCATATTATCTTGGACGGGGATGTCACATGATTGCAAAATAACGGCGCTGCACTGCAAGATTACGTGACTGACGCCAGCCGTGCGCAAAGCAGCATCACAAAAGTTTTAGACGTTGTGGCCAGACCCTCGGTTGGTAGACCGAGGGTCTGGCTGAGCGAGACTACAAAGTAAGGATTCAGGATTTCTCGTTTGACCAATTCGTACAGAGTCGATTTTGCATGATGCCAAGTATAGTCTCGATCAACCAGCCGTAGTTGCGAATCCGGGGGAAAGCACCAAGTGAGTAGCAAGTACCAACGAAACTGCTGGCTGCGCAAGACTAGGCCTACTAGGTTTAAAGTTCAGCTGTACCATCGTTGTACCGTTGGAAATGAATGTGCTTTTTTCACGTTGGTTTGATATTTGCTTGAGGTCGTGGCACCCACGCGATCGCATTTTTGCTACAACTGAGTCTTGCTTGCATCATTTAGAAACGGTTTGAATGGTTGCTTAGCGTTCCAGCCACACGCCTCCAATCCATCCACCGTTGTTCTAGTCACAATCCATTGTTCACACCATACGCAGCCAGTCTTCGTGGGCAGAATTCCTCAGGATATTTCCTAATTGATCGAAGATTAACCAGAAATTGGCAAGGAGAAATGGTCTGATGAGGCCGCACACAAGTTATATTAACAAGGAATGCACTTGGTGGCGATCAGAAAGATTCCTTTGAGATACCCCAATGAAAAGACACAAAATGGTGATTATTGGCTGGTTTCCCTACCTTTGTCACATTCTAAGAATATTTTCCATTGATAGCTGTACGTGTTCCTTCAGTGATTGTTTTCACTACGGATAGCTATTGCTGTTTCATAAGGGGTCGTTCAAGTACGCCAAATTTTGGAAATTTGGCGTACCCCCTCCCCCTGTACGCATGGCATACACATCTATGAAGACCCCCTCCCCCCATACGGCATACGCAAAAAAAATGTGAAATGTCAATGCAGATACAGGGCTCCAGCTACCATTAGCGTTTGCAGCAATTTGCTATACTTTTTTAAAAATCACAATATGTTTCTTTGAGAATTCACTTTGTAGTGTTGATCAAGATGACATGTTTTTTGGCTCCCATCAATTTATAAAAGGTGCGTATGCAAAATTGCATACACACAGCAGATGACCCCCTCCCCCCGTACGCTCTCCATACGCATGGCTGACAACCCCCCCCCCCCCAGCTGCGTATGTAATACTTGAACTGTTTTCGGTGGTCACAACTTTCGACTCGGTACTGATGCAATTCAGCAGGGGCTAGAATTTTTCGCGATTTGGAAATGAATCTCACATTGTATGGTGTGTTGACTTTAGAAAGCGAACTTTATTTGGTGGTCATAACGGACCTTTGTGAGTATTCTTTAGTTTAGAATAGTAAAGAACACTATTCTTTACTTTAGTTTTTAGTTTGGGTTTATAGTCTGATATCAACAACGGTAGAGGTGTCATCCGACTTCACACTTTAACCCCAGTCTATCCTGAAACCTTTCAGTAGAACTCAGATGAACTGCTCATTCAGCGCTACAATCCGAGCATTTCCGACCGGTACCCATTTATACACCTGGGACTTGTTGCCCAAAGTCTCACGCCCAGTGGCATTCGAACCCGGTGTAATGTTTTTCACTGCCCCCCGTTTGCCAGTGCCTCCCAACAAAACATTGACGGAATAGGTTTTTTTCATGGAGCACTGCTCTCCCAAGCGCATGCTTTCTACACAATTCATATTAAAATAAGGGGTGGACTGAATGAATGATTGACTGTACTGCAGCTGATGTTTCATTGGCTGGAAATTTACTAACCTGGTTCCCTGGGCTCCGACGGTGGCACTGACTACTCGTGCTCTGATACGAAGCGCCACCGTCGGACGCCCAAGGAAACAGGTAAGAAATTACCAGCACATTACACCGGCGAACAGTGGGCATCGCTGGTCAACAGCGCACTAGAGTTGAATGAGTGAGCACATAACCTTTTGTCACCTTAATAATAGGGGCACAAGAAGCGCAGTCCAAAGCAAGCAAAGAGCATAAGAATTCAATTGTGGCGCAGAAGCCTTTTGTCATTTAACGCGCATTGGGGGATTAGAGCATAGCGTC
>NMRB01000865.1:226778-236872 GCA_002633025.1 Notospermus geniculatus
GCATGAACGAAATAGGTCACACAAAAACGTTGCGTTATTGATCAATAATTGGCAGATTGGGTGAGATATCGGTAAGTTTATATATAATATGCTCAACTTATCCAGGAAATAAGGTTGGATATCTTAGCAGGCCAAAATTCGGCGAAAATAGTCCCACGGTCGGTCACGTGGGTTTGTTGATAACAACATGGCTGCCTTGGACTTGTGTCCGAGGTGAAATGCGCCGCCCGGTGGATAGATAAGCAAGTTGCCTCAGGTCGTTCCGAATGATACGCATAACGACCCCAGAATACCGACAGCTGGAACCAACTCTCGTACGTCATCATGGTGTCCCAGATTAGTGTGTGCAGGCAACATAAATTAAATTATGCCATGAATAAAGTTGTAACGTAATTTTTAGTTCATGCCTACTTCTGGAGCTTCTTTATGTGTAACATGTGCAGTACAAGCTGGTTCCGGTGGTGCGGCCGTATAAGGACATGGGGGTGTCACCAAAGTGAGATATTTGCTAAGGGCATGTGCAATCATTCGGTAGTGACGTGAGATCCTGATTGCTAATTTTGCGTGATTTGATTTTATATTGCAGGCTTTTTTAACAGATAACAGACTGCAGGACTAGCTAAATATTTGTCTACATATACGGGAGAATCCAACTTACCTCGACTGACGCGAGTCCAGGTCATAAAAATTTTGTAAGTTCTAAATATATCGTAATATATAGGGGTTGCATAATGGTAGATGGAACAGCTTAGGTATAATACAAGCTGTTCCATTTACCATTATGCTACCCCTCTATATAACGGTATTTGTATTATTAGAACTTACAAAATTTTTATGACATTGACTCGCGTCGATGTACATGTAGTTGGATTCTCCCGTATGCATGCATGATGATATAACAAAGTTTCTGCATATTTGAAATGTTTCCATATAACAGACGGCAAAACAGGATGGACTTCTGGGTAAGGCAACCAGAATAAACGCACGAGGAATCAGTAGTTCAGAAATTTATTCATCACCACCTCTCTTGTCTCTGTGCCAGAAACAGGACATCTTCTTTTGTGAACGTTTGGCAGCATCTCGAATCTTACGGATACTTACATCCGTCATCAGCTGTCAAACTGACCTTGCCGTCGTCAGGTCAAAACACTTTGGGTCTGCAGTGTAATAAAGAGGAATAAAAGCCATTCCAGTCATTATTTTAAAGATTTGTAATACATTTATTTTCATGTCGTGTTTAACTCCAACTGTTGTATAACTCCTTATGTGAGTTCACCCACAACAACGGAATGTGACATGTAAGTTATCGACGGACTATAAGAATGGAATGTTCACGCGTTAAGTCACGTGTCAGGATTAAGAATAATGAAGTACGAATATTCTTGGCCGAGGTACTCGGAACATTTGTTCTGGTGGTGAGTATTTTTGCCATACATGCCGTGTTGTTTGTTCGAAACTTTCTAAACACCTTGCAGAATACTTGTGCAGACATTGGGATAGGCCATCAAGAATACTTGTGTCTATCGCTCAGGCTATTAGGACCGTCACGTGAGAGTTTTCTCGCAGAAGTTGGCTGGGCAACCCGAAGAAAAGTATGGGCAGTGGTCAGTCTACACCATCACGGTAATGCGTGACTGTACATTCGCCTGTACAAAATGTAGGGCCCAATTTTCAAAAACTTTTAACTTCTTTAAAAAAACTTTTAATTGAAAAAATCGGCCATATTCATGTTCAACACACATAACTCGATATATCCAGGAAGAACTTTGAGTTTTTTTTCAATGCTGAATTTGTACACAATTCTGGAAAAAAATGTATGTCGATGTGGTCTCACAGTACAGAATCACGGTATACCGTGATAGTGTAGACTGGTGGTTGGTGTCATTGATCTTTAGCGTCAGTCTATAGTGAAACTAACAACTGGTGAATAGGCCCCTTTCGAAAGTCGGCCATTTCGGCGCCGAGGGTAAAAAAATGCGAAAATGCATTAAATTTTGCCAGAAATTGCAGAAATAACTGTCAGAAACGCTTGAAATTTGGCAGACACGTGATGAAGGCCAACTCATTGAGAAATGTGTGAAAAAACTTGGGTGCCATCGATCAATATTTGAAGATTTCTGCATTTTTCTTCAGCTGAACAATAGACGGTTTAAAGTGTTTGTTAATCCACCTATTGTTCAGGTGTGTCACCAATTTCTCGAAACATTTATTTAATGATGACGACACCCAATTTTTTTCTCACACTTCTCGATGGTTTGGCCATCGCCACATTTCTGCCAAATTCCAAGCGTTTTTTGCAGTTCTTTCTGCAATTTCTGACAAAACGTTTGGCATTTTCCCATTTCGGGGCTGAGGGGCCCTCAGCCCGAAATGATCGACTTTCGAAAGGGGCCTAATGTCCATTCATGAGAGGCAACTTTCACGTGAAGGAGGGCCTTGAGATTCCTCGATGAACTTCCACACATTATGTAGTGTTGCATAGACCTATCGACCTCCCCTGCCTTGTCTGATTTGTTCCTACCATACTTCAATCTGGTTTGCAGACGATCGGCAATTGTGCCGTCGCCCAAACGGTTTTGTTTCCCGGACAAAGCAGCTGCGGATTCCTGTCCGTCAATTTTGGCTACGGTCTGGCTGTGGGGTTTGGTATCTACATCTCGTTCAGCGCATCAGGTGGGTGAGAGTTAGTATGACGCAATCAATCAATCAATTTATTAACCAACCAATTACATAAGACTTCTGGTGACAATATCCACTGTTTGTTTGGGTTACCAGCGACACGTCGCATCGGTCATTCCTCTGCCGGAGACCGAACTATAGGGTAAAGGGGACGAAACCCAGTATTTTTTTTCGGGATTGGTCAGCAAGCAGACGTCAAACGGTCGTAAATACGCAACGGTAGCGTCCAACCTGGGCCTATGCATATGTCATGTCACAATATAATGATAGGCCTAGGCAAATGTTGTCACATATTAGCCATGGTGGTGCAGCTCTCACCATTTTCGACCCCACAGCTTTATAGGGGTGTGCAACGAACAAATTTCCCTCATTTTAGGCGGTCACGTGAACCCGTCGATCACTCTGGGATTCGCCATTCTTGGCTTGGTCAAATGGAGACGGGTCCCTCTCTACTTCATAGCGCAGGTCATTGGAGCTTTTCTCTCGTCCCCAGTCGTTTATGGCTTCCACTATGGTAAGTTGAACTTCATATTTTGTCGGTAGAAGCAGCCACCACACATCTGTTAGAAGTCGACGCATTTTTACTCAACGACTGATTGCCTTATTTGGAACAATATCACTACGTCAGCGCAAGGTAGGCGAGTCATTTAGTTTGGCATTTCTCCTATCAACATCTTCTTTTTAGATGCCCTGAACAACTATGACGGTGGCAACCGGACTGTGACCGGAGACACCGCCACAGCAGCCATATTTGCTGTCTACCCTCCGGATATTGTCTCCACGTGGTCTGCACTCGGACAGACAGTAAGTGTTCCCCGACAGACATGATCATACACCTCGTTACACGCACTTGGCTGATGATTTAGTGACTATTTTCGTCTAAAATTCGTCTTCAGGTCGGCGCTACCGCTGTCTTCCTTATCTGTGTAGCAGCCTTGGTCGACGAGAGGAACTCCAACCCACACCCTGGATTGATCCCCTTCCTTGTTGCCGTGGTTGTTTTTGCTTGTGGTTTGGCATTTGGCGGGACTTGTTTGAATCCAGCGAGAGATCTGGGCCCGAGGATTTTCACCGCCATGGCTGGATGGGGAATGCAGGTTTTTAGGTAGGATCCCGGGCTAGGATTCGGTGGTCATTGCGAATTCTGGTTTGTCTTAACTCATCTGTCCCCAGAGTCCAGCAGACGACATCTTCTGTCAAAGTTTTCTCACATCCTATGGTACTGATTGAAAAATATTTGAAGAAGAGTAGTTCCTATCAACCATCTGAAGAATGTTTCTTCAAATTCTTTCCAGTTCATTTCCAAGGCTTTAAGAAAAGCTCACCGGTGAAGACACTGTCTGCTCCAATGGGGGCAGATGAGTTAAGTCCGGCAACATCTAACTACGACCCAATGGAATGCGGAAGTTAGGAAATTGATAGTTGGATTTTCTACTGACCTTTAACACGTTTAATCACACGCGGCTCTTGAATAACCGGTGCACGGCGCGAACAATCGGGAAACGACCACAAATGATCGACAAGCATGATTAAAAATCACAAAGCTCTGCCACATTACATGACTTTCGCATTCCATTGGGTCGTAGGTAGATGTTGCCGGACTTTAAAGATCGTCCAGCCAGAATGTCCCAGAACAAAGTCTTCCATTATATTTGTCGGCGGCCAGCTTTCCGTTTACCGTGCCGGGCACCTGATGCAAAGGCCTACAGTCGAAACTACCAGCCTAATTTGTTTTCCTATCCCTATCTCTTGGGTATAACGAACCACAGAAACTGTCATTTGAACACTAAAATTCATTTTGTAGTTTCCGAAACCACAACTGGTTCTGGGTACCAACTGTAGGGCCCCTCTTAGGAAGCGTCGTAGGGGCCTTGGTCTACAAATTGATGGTGGGTTTACATTGGCCGGAGGAATACAGTATGAATGAAGGGGGCACTGCCGGTGAAGAAAATGAAACCTACATCGCTGGTGAGTTAATGATAAAACCCATCTCAGGGGCGGATCCAGGGGGGGGTGTCCAGGGTGTCCGGACACCCGCCCTTTTGCTTAGGTTGCCCTTTTTTGAAAAGTGCATATTATTTTCAAAATGTGTTGTTTTTAGCTGGACTGTGTGTTTTAATTGCCCCATAGTGTCCATAAGGAGCCTCAAGGGGCATCTGCGGTAGTCCCGATTCCTTGCACTCCTTGAAAATATACTGGTTGGCCTACTTTTGACGTACGTATCCTCCACTTTGTTGTCCATTTTGACTAGGCCTATAAGTAAAATCCTCGCCGCCACTCATGTCATAAGCACACTTAATCACACAATTTGTTATGCCCTGAAATGCCGGGAAAATGCATATGAGAGCGTCTAGATTTTCAAATTTTCTGGGGGAGGCCCCCCAGACCCCCCGTCGGCGCGCGCCTTCGGCGCGCATGGCGAGGGCTTCGCCCTCTCCTGAGGTGCCCCTTTTGGATGGATTGGACACCCGCCCTTGGCAAATCCTTGATCCGCCCCTGCATCTATACGAACGAACGATGAGTGCCAAAATGTTCGTCACTGACAAACCTTTAAACGGAGGTTAAAAATCCCACTTCCTTTACGCGTGTTCGTACTCTTCGCTTCAGTTCAACATTTACCCAACAGATGGCGTGGGCAATTTATACGACTTATCCTGGACCCTGGATTTGTAAATAATTGGTTGAATCGCATATCAATTTCAGACGAAATCAGTGCCGAGGGAAATATGCCGTCCACGTCACCAATAGCTACCATCGCCATGACAAACCAACCCGCCATGACCGCACTGTATTCGTGACCACTGCATCTCTGTCAACAGGACAACCGTCACGGACTTGTTGTAAATGGATTGATCGGACTCGGCGGACACAACACTGGTTTCTGTCTGCGAGACTTTCCCTTTTAGAGCACATGTTTTTCATTCCACTGCCATTTTGTCTGCTAGAGCCCAGGCTGAAGGCGAACTTGCTTCATCAAATCCAACTACATTGTACCTGTTGGTGGGCCTAAACAAGTTTCAAGCAAGAACTCTGAGGGGAAGAGCACAGGCCTGGGCTAAGACAGCAGGCCTGCCATCATGAGGCTGAGATTGGGTGAATGAATGGTACACTATATCGGGTGTCCCAAAAAAAGTGAACCGCTTTTTTTGACAAGTATTTTCTCAGCGACAGATGAACCGAATTAATGTATTCAAAACAGTGCTGGGAAAACAACCAGCAATATCGATGGGTTGCTGGTGAACGACAACGGGGACGCGGGGCTGAAAACCAACCGGGTCCTGAGACTTTATTGCGAACTTTTTGTAGGACTTGAAGATACGTAGACTACAGCTTTGATCCCTGTAATATAGCCCTGAATATTTCCATTGATGGTAAACATAAAGTCGTCTCCAAAATCTTGTAAATTTTCGACCCCAACCAAAGACTCACAGAAAATTATTACAGAAATTACAGAAAATTACAGAAAAGTCTTTTCGGTAATCTCTACAAGAAAGTGCCTGAGGAAGACCCCGATTGGGGTCGAAAATTTGCAAGATTTGGAGACGACTTTATGTTTACCATCATTTTGTGTGTCGTTTTTTGTTCTTCTATCTTGGATGAATGTTTCCATTGGCAGACGACAAAAGGAGGATGAGGCCTGGTGGTGTGGGTAAAATGTAATCTGGTTCCCTGACCTGCTGTATGGTGGCGCTGACTGATGGTGCGATACAGAGGTCAGGTAAACGCCGCCGTCAATACTGATCTAAAAATAGAACATTAGCCATGCGCTGACTATTATGGGATATCGGGGTCCGGTAAACGAGTTGTACATTGTGTGTGAAAACCGTCAAAATGCCGGGTGTTCAGAATGTTTTATAGGTGTACCAGTATCAGCCCTGCCTCTGCATCGTCCTGTACAGGTATCGCAAGAGAAATAATCCCGAAGTTGTAGGGTCAAAAGGCTGCACAATCGGCTTGATGTTCGATGTAGCGAAATCGTGTTACTGAGGCCGTTAACTAAGTGACGTCACAGCAAAATTGTCAGGATCTTGACAATTTTAGATCAAGTGATCAGTAAAGTGCTTTTCAGAATATCGAGTCATTTTTGCACTCATTTTACCTTGCAATAGAACCCAACCACAAATTGGCCAATTACGTGCCGTGACCGACTTCAGGCCTATACTCTGATTCAAGATAATCATGCAATCATGCGCACGTAATTGGCCCATTTGTGGTTTGTGGTTAGGTTCCATTGCAAGGTAAAATGAGTGCAAAAATGACTGGACATTCTGAAAAGCACTTTATAACGGTGGCGTTGATGACCTGACCTCTGTATCGCACCATCAGTCAGCGCCACCATACAGCAGGTCAGGGAACCAGACTAGGTAAAATGTGACGAGGGTATGGAACAGTTCGCAAATCTTGCTGATCATTTGGAACAGCTTTCTGACATTCATCATGATTTTGCTGAGGTCCTATCTTTCACATCGCCGAATAACGACTCTCAAAAGCCGTGAGTGCACGTGTTAGTATGAATTACATGTATATCTAAAACAGAATATCGCTTCAATCTTGCGGAACCTTCCGTCGAGGAATGAAAGCATAGCATGACAGATACAATTGGGGGGGGGGGTCAGATGTTTAACCAAAAACATTCAAGAACTATAAAAGCATAGCGAAATCAAAGCAAGTTGTCGGCAATGTGAAATTTATGCTCAGCCTACACAAATCAATAGTACAGAAGTTTATGCCTTTGTTGTATCTGTGGCAGAAATAGGGCAAACATAAATATAATACATGTACGTGTGTATATTTTTTGTAGTTTCGACAGGGGATCGAATTTTACGGGTAGTATACGTAATCAGCTATCAAATCAACGTACCCTCGAAAGGCAAAACTACCTCGAGCTCACCAGTCAACCTGGAACTAAAGTGAATTAAAAGCACTCGCCACTCATATTTTGAAAGATTTATGTTTCATAGTCTTTTAATTCCACTCAACATGATGCGATGTGCACGGCGCGTAAAATCAATTCTCAGGATTAAGAATAAGAAGATACGAATATTCTTGGCCGAGCTACTCGGAACATTTATGCTGGTGGTGAGTATATTTGGCACACATTGTGACTTATATTGTTTGGAACTTTCTAAAAACTTTCGCAGAATATACTTGTACAGAGACTGGAATGGGGCCCTCGGGAATACTTAGGCCTATCTATCACATGGCCGAGTTCGATTGGAACCCGAAGGTCGATCCGATCGGTCCGACCGGCAATCGAACTCGACAGAACCCGAGGGTAGCTACCCGCGTGACGTCATATTTGACCTATTTACAGAGTCCTATTTAACCTATTTACAGATATACCCTCGGCAATTGAACTGCAGGTTCCTCATTTCAGACTGAGTCTTAGTGAGTCTGAAGCTCCCAGCGTCCCTCAGGATTAGGATTCCGAGTCTCTGTTCGGACATTTTTCTTTTAAAGGCCTTTTCCCAGACGATTTTGTCTTCTCATGCTCCATTTTGGTTGCAGACGATTGGCAATTGTGCGGTTGCGCAAGCGGTCCTTTTCCCGAAACACAGCTCCGGGTTCCTCTCCGTCAATATAGCTTACAGTCTTGGTGCGGGCCTTGGTGTATATACCTCGTTACGTGCATCAGGTGAGGCGAGAAGTAGGAAATGATACCATCAATCAATCAACCAATCAATCAATCAAACAATCAATCAGTCAAGCAAGCAATCAATCAAAAAGAATTAATGGTGACGATAACCACTACTCCAGGCCCGTAGCAGCCGGGGGGGGGCGGGGGGCCCAGGCCCCCCCCCACACTTTTTGTGCCAAAAATGCCTTGGCCCAAATGTCCATTTTATGTGTCCACATTTTTGCTCTCAGATCCCAGGAAAATGCATCTAAAGCACTTAAATTGTCAATTTTTTCTCCCGTTTGGGCTTCCACTTTCCGGTCCTGACCGCCTCCGCCGAGCTACCCACCCAACCTTTTTGCAATCCTGGATCCGACCCTGCCAGGGACCCCCCACTCATCAGAGGGCTGCTACGGGCCTGTACTCTCATCATTTTCGGTACCAGATCACCTTATTCACGAAGCTCCCGTAACTTACGGGAGTGCGTAAACTATTGTCCATTTGCGGACAACCTATTGTTCACTATCAGCCTGACAAAGGATTTGCGTTCCCTTAAAGTTACGGGAGCTTTGTGAATAAGGTCCCCCGGAGCTGTACACCTAGTTGAAAACACCCCTACCGTATACCGAATTATGGGGTAAAGGGCACAAGAGCTCTTTTTCTGTCCTCGGGGTTGATCATTAGGGAGATGTCATACCCACATACACGGGTGGACAAAAATATTACGACACTTTCAAAATTCTAAGTCATTTTCCTCTTTTGCTTTCCTTTTGTCTCTAACCACTATTTATTTTTATTTATTGATCAGAACATTTTACCTTGGCAAGTGGGTTATATAATCCCATGAGATTGTCCATCCGAACGTTACTGACATGGGGTTGTTGATAGATGAATAACAAAGACAATCATGATGTGCTTCGTCCATTCTTGTCACCTCCAATAGCTTTAGCCTTTAGAATGAGAGAGGCTTGCATGGCACGCATCATAATTGTCTTTGTTGCCCGTGGATCAGTAACCCGTCGTCTATATACTTTTGTATGGACTATCAGAGGGGATTATATAACCCACTTGCCAAGGTAAAAATGTTCTGATTAATAAGAAAAATAATTAGTGATTAGAGACAAAAGGAAGGCAAAAGAGGAAAATGACTTAGAATTTTTTGAAAGTGTCCTAATATTTTTGTCCACCAGTGTATTAGCCATGGTGGTGCAACTCTCACCAATGTCGGTGCCTGATCTAGGGGTGCAACGACCACATTTTGACTCATTTCAGGTGGTCACATAAACCCGGCGATCACTCTGGGATTCGCCATTCTTGGCCTGGTCAAATGGAGACTGGTCCATATCTACTTTCTAGCGCAGCTCATTGGAGCTTTTTTCTCGTCCCCAGTGGTTTATGGTTGCCATTACGGTAGGTTTCACCAAACTACATGTATATACATGAACCTCGTCCCCAGGGGTATAGTTCGCTCAGACAACCTCGGACCACTCGCTTCGCTTCGGTTGTTAGACCAGGATCTTTGGTCTAAATATAGGTGGCAGCACGAGTCAAAATAATCAATCTGAAATACTTACTTGTGCTTTTTAAAATTCTTTTTACAAAAAATCATCAAACCTGGATATGGATAACCTTCTGGTTTGATCCAAAATATTTTGAAAATTTCTTTGGGTATATTCTTCGGTATATTTGACGGTTTCCCGTCAACCAATCAAATGCGTTAAATCCAAAGCTGATGCCAGGGGTTAGTGACGCGAACGCCATATTGTCAGAAAGCGAACGACCCCTGGGAACGAGGTTG
>NMRB01000866.1:28014-44493 GCA_002633025.1 Notospermus geniculatus
CTACTAAGGCCCTCATAGGAGGTGGTGAAGATAGGCAACATGTACTTGTGTATTTATACCTCATCTAGTTGTTACATGTTCCTCTCAAATCTCCCCAATTCACCTGACTATACTGTCAGAGGTAAGCCGCCCCTCGATACACTTTCTCTGTTTTAATAAGGAAATGTAGAAACGAAACGATGGTTTTGTAAACAGATTTCTGGGCTCTTTCCCATCCTAAGTTGCCCATAAACTGTCTTGTCCTGTCTTGTGGTTTCTTTTTCAAAAACAACGCCAACATAGGCCTATAAGTTTTAAGTTCTTGTAATCAGCCATGTTCAATTACCCCATCCCCTCATGAAGTTTGAAAATAATATGTCTGGTAATCCGATGTTCCCTGTGGACGCCCTATACGATATGAAATTCCTATTTGAAAGATGTACATCAGTTTATTTTCAGTCTATCCTCTGCAGCTTAGGTCTCTGCCCATTTGTAGATAATAGCTTGCTGCTTATCCTTGCATCATGAACATGTCTTTTGTCACGTGGACTATCGAGTGAACCAGCTGAGTGGCCCACCACCGTTGTGTAACGAACCGAATGCAAGAGGAGCCCAAAATGGATTCAGTTTTGGAGTCCTTGAAATTTGATGCTATTCATCAGCTTGGTTTAACTTCATAGTTTGCACAGTATGTTAATGATGCATGTTTCAGGTAATATAACGGATTAATCCCTTTATCTAGTTGCAAATTGTTACCCTTTGAGAAGCATCTAACGTGAATGATTGGTGGAGTCGCAGCCATAATGAAACCATTTTAGCTGTGTCATTTCAGTTCTTGGCTTTTTCACCACTTCAGAATTCAAGTACCAGAAATGCCAGATTTTGTTGGCCTTCTTTTCTCAAGGAGGTAATGGTGCATGCTGCCAATTCCTCACCTGGAAATTCAGTTGTCTGGTGACTTCTTTGAGGGCTTCAAATAATCCTTATTACTTGTCATCTTGCAGAATATAATCCAGTTAGTTCCTTATGCACCTCAGAGTATTATGGATTGTAGAACTTAAGATGCATTTCAGATTCAGTAACTCATTCATTCCCAAGCTTGGACAAGCGAGATCTTCCTGTCATTCAAGTTTTTCCATGACAAGTGGACTGAGAAAAAATCAGTTTTGGAGGATGTGGTCATTTCACAAGAAGATTTGCCAAGTAGTTTCAATGTTTTTAACATCAAATGCAAATGGCATCAAACATTGACAGCTCTGGGAATGAATGAGTCAGAAGTGTAAAATTCTGATGCAATCTGCCAGATTAATAGACCTGTTATCTTTATTCAGCGGGGCTGATGTAATCTGTCAGGTTGCAAAAGAATGATATTTCATGTAAATGCTCTGTCATAAAGTTGTAACAGTCCCTTGAACCCTTGCAAATGTCACTATCGTGAAAAGTTCCGACAG
The DNA here is from genome assembly GCA_002633025.1 of Notospermus geniculatus. Lineage (NCBI taxonomy): Eukaryota > Metazoa > Nemertea > Pilidiophora > Heteronemertea > Lineidae > Notospermus > Notospermus geniculatus. The sequence continues at coordinate 29,445 of NMRB01000866.1, forward strand.
TTTACATCTGACTCTGACGAGAATGTACACCTTCTGTAGATTGATCAGATGTCGATTTGGATAAGTTTGACATCTATGATCCATTGCTTTCATGTGGAACATGTTCTTCGATTGTCATTTAAATGCCAGAGATCTTCGTGTCAGGTTCTAATACCAGATCAAGATTGTTGTATCATGTGACAATCAGGCACAGGCACTGTCACCTAAGCAATAGGGTTTGACTGGCGTCTGCCATGTCAGACTCTGCCCATCTGTTGTAGAGATCTTCGTGTCAGGTTCTGATACCAGATCAAGATTGTCATATCATGTGACAATCAGGCACAGGCACTGTCACCTAGCAATAGGGTTTCAATGGTGTGTGCCATGTCAGACTCTGCCCATCTGTTGTTAGTGGAGCTATTGAATTTCAGTGCGAAATGTGATCATTCTGATTGCATCCTAAACGATGTTGACATTTGCATGGGTGCTTTTAAAAAATGCAGTCCTTTTCCCTCTAACACATCGTGCATTTGACCCCAGATAACATTATTCCTCTGTATCAATGTGTAATGTTTGAGCATGGGGCCTGAAACTGTTGTCATTCTTTACAACTCGGTACCAAACACAACTGCTCCTTTTCATTTCCTTGACCTTGGGTCATTTGCTTTCAAAAAGAAAAAGAATCGAATGAAATGTATCACTCCATACTGAAGAAGTACAGAGTTTCAGACCTGATGTACATACCGATTTCATGAAATTGCCATGTTCTGCCCATATTGTTGGGTCTCTGCATGTCTGCTGCTGGGTGGGGTAGTTGTTCCTCTTGCAACTTTAGAAATTGATCAATTTGGGTAAACATCGATGGTTGAATTTCTAACTTATTGGCATATCCAAAACCTTTATCAGTTGCAGTTTAATTGAGTTTTGAGAGAAGTGTGATATTTGACGAGGGAAGGGTGTGTTGGGTAGTAGCCCCATAGTCATAGGTGTACTCTCGAAAGTGGGCAGGCAGATTGGGTAGCGATGATGATTGATGGGGGGCGGGGGGCTGCAGTAAAACGTGAACTAAATACTTCTCCATGCAGTGTCTTGATCCTGTCTGTTTCCATTTCAGAACTGATGGTCAACATGGGATTCTCTAGGAAAGAAATCGAGGACTCCTTGACGCAGAACAAATATGACGATGTGACGGCCACGTATCTCCTGCTTGGCAGGAGAACGGCGGAGGTAGGCTTCAACAATGTATGTAGTCTAGTGGACATGGTGCTGCTTTCTCATTGTTGTCTCCTCAAGGGGGTAGCAGTGGTGGAACTAAGGGAATTGACAACATGTCTTCGAGTGCAACTTGAACACACTTGTTCTTGATAGCATAGGACAATATTCATAAAGCCTCCATAACTTGGATGTAAGGTACTGTGGCCTCCCTTCAGCTGTGCCTTGTAACTTGTCTGTGCTAAGTTATGAATCAGTGTGTTGAAGTTGCATGTTTAGCTGGTGTGAAGACTGTCAGTTTGTTAACGGTTCTCTTGGTTCGTGTCACTGTCGCTTCCTTCTTAGGAGACATGGATCATTCGCTCTGATCATCTCCAGCAGTACTGCCTGCAGGTAAATTTCACCGCATCATCCTTTGAAAATCGTTTAAGTAGCGCAGCAGAACTCGCACTATGACACAGCATGTTCGTCCTATCTGTCTATGCACGCTGCACGGATTTTCTATGGGTGGCAGTTACGCTGTGATGTCAGATCAAATGTGACCAGATTGTGTTCACGGTGGCTGGCGCTGGTTGTGAAATGGCATGATATTATGTCCCACTTAATGTATAATTTGCACACAAGCTTGCACTCTGGTTGTGGTTCATCATTCGCACAAATGTTTGCATTGGATGTAGTCAACTTTCTGCTCATGGATTGTGGATCAGTGGAATTGGTTGAGGCTCAATGTCTATCAAATAAAAATGATTTGCTTTGTGATACAAGAGTTGGTCCTTTCTTTGTTTTACCGGAAGTATGGTAGAAATCAGCCTATCATGCCATAAAAGTAAAAACATCTTGCCATGAAACAATCCAGCAGATAATACCAGCCAGTTGTCAATTCCTTCACAACCAATTTTGATAGATGGCATTCCATAAATGTATTTCTTCAAAAGAAAGCTGTTTGATGGAAGCTGAATCTGTTGCCATTCTAGAATGCCTTTGTCAGTTTGTCATTTGTCACACAGTTTGGTCAGTTTACTAGTGTCTTCGAATAGAATTTGATACTTGCAAGCACCAGTGGCTTATAGTTGGCACATCTACGTGTATACTGAACCACTGATTTACTTCTGCAGAAAATGTTGATTGGTTCAGTGAAACATTGTACGGATGACTACCTGCACTTCATGGCTTGCTCAGCATGTTCTTTGTATAACGAAACTACCGGTACTGTGATGGACTCTCAAGCCATTTGTCTTTGACGAACATTATTGGTCTGTTTACCATAAAGGAAATGGCTGGGTTCATTGTAGTGTGTGATTTGCTACTGTCTGCATGTTTCTTCATCAGTATGGGGAAAAAACGAGATCGCAAATGACTTATGTTTACTTTCAATTCTTTTGTTGCAGTTCGACGGTTCCGATTCCCGCTCAGGTAGTAACTTGTCATTGAAACAGCTACAAATACCACATCGGCAGAATAGTGAAATGAATGCGAATACAACGCAGTCACCGTCTCATCCAAATAGCAAAGTAACAAGGAGTATATCTGCCACGCAGCAGAAGACCAGAAGACTTAGTCAGGGGGATACGTCGGGTAAGGGTGAGTGTTGAATCCTTCTCTGGCATCTTGGGCAACGTGAGAGGCTGGTTTGATTCTGACAACATCTTGATGAGAATAAGAAAAAAAAACCCAACCCAACCACCGTGCGAACTTAGGAAGTACCTCTATCAGATCAGTAAACCTGTAGTGTACATGAATTTCAGAATTTTCAAATGAAAATGCCTCCTGGCAGTCAGAATCAAATCAGTCTTCTATCAAGTTCATCCCCATTATCATCATCAAATTTCATCCCCATGATTTTCAATCTTTTCATTTTATACAAAGAATGCAAAAAGCATGCAATCAAACATTGAGAAATCAAAAAGTAATGAGATATCATAGTACATTTCACAGGAGTTCCTTGTTGTTCAATCCAACAAGTTGGTTCTAAGCACAAAAAGGCTGTCATCAGCGCAAACAAAACCTGGCGAAGAGGATGCACATCATCGCATACATCACTCACTTTTCCCATCAGTCACGGCCCAAGCCAGAGACATAGGGATTCACATTAGTGTGTTGGTGTGGTGGTCTTTGCTTTGCTTACTGGTGTGGCTTATGATTTTACGCTAGGCAGCGTTACAATGGAATCGTCCGATTCACTTTTAGAATCCTTTATTATGCTTAACAGGCTAGAATTAGTTGCTGCATAATGTCATCAATTTAACACTTGATAACAGATTTATATCCTTTCACTCATTAGAAATATTGAATCCAGAATGAAATGCCAAAATAACAATTACATGTACCTCAAACGACAATATTAGGTGTGCTGCCATGTATCATGTGAAGATTGGGTCCAACTGAAGATCCAAGCTGGAACCTCACCGGTAACAGGTGTCGATGTTTCCACGTTGCCATTTCACTCCTCAACATCTGTGGAGATACAGCTCTGTTGTTTTGGTATTAGTAAAATAGTATGCAGGACATTGTCTGTGTTATTTGCATCTCTTCCATTTCTCACTCCAGCACCAAGTCATCGAACAACCCAAAGTGCCGCACCGTATCAAAAAACGCCAGCAGTTATAGACACAAGTATGAAGGAGAACACATCTTTGACATCTAGGCAACATCCACATAGGAGTTCAACGTCATCCACGACGTCATCAACACCGTCTTCAAGGTTGGATTCTGCGAAGGTGAGGTTTCATCTTGTCCGGTACATAAGTCTCAACTTAGAGAGATTAGTTTTTGTCTCCATAAAACTAGGTTTGGTTTCGCCTGTAACTGCTTACCATTACCAGTCATAACGTGAACACCTATTACTTTCGAATGGTTGCGAAAGATAAGATGAATTAAAGCCAAGTTTATAAGTTCCAGTATTCCANCAACCACCATGCGAACTTAGGAAGTACCTCCATCAGATCAGTAAACCTGTAGTGGACGTGAATTTCAGAATTTTCAAATGAAAATGCCTCCTGGTAGTCAGAATCAAATCAGTCTTCCATCAAGTTCATCCTCATTATCATCATCATCAAATTTCATCCCCATGATTTTCAATCTTTTCATTTTATACAAAGAATGCAAAAAGCATGCAATCAAACATTGAGAAATCAAAAAGTAATGAGAAGTACTAAACTGAGATACCGTAGTACATTTCACAGGAGTTCCTTGTTGTTCAATCCAACAAGTTGGTTCTAAGCACAAAAAGGCTGTCATCAGCGCAAACAAAACCTGGCGGAGAGGATGCACATCATCGCATACATCACTCACTTTTCCCATCAGTCACGGCCCAAGCCAGAGACATAGGGATTCACATTAGTGTGTTGGTGTGGTGTTCTTTGCTTTGCTTACTGGTGTGGCTTATGTTTTTACGCTAGGCAGCGTTTATCGGATTCACTTTTAGAATCCTTTATTACGCTTTAAACAGGCTAGAATTAGTTGCTGCGTAATGTCGTCAATTTAACACTTGATAACAAATTTATATCCTTTCACTCATTAGAAATATTGATTCCAGAATGAAATGCCAAAATAACAATTACATGTACCTCAAAAGACAATATTAGATATGAAATAGAAACGGGTTTCTTAGGTGAAAGACAATATCGGGTGTACTGCCATGTATCACTTGAAAATTGGGTCCAACTGAAGATCCAAGCTGCAACCTCAACGGTGTGACAGGTGTCGATGTTTCCACTTTGCCATTTCACTCCTTAACATCTGTGGAGATACAGCTTAGTATTAGTAAAATAGTATGCAGGACATTGTCTGTGTTATTTGCATCTCTTCCATTTCTCACTCCAGCACCAAGTCATCGAACAACCCAAAGTGCCGCACCGTATCAAAAAACGCCAGCAGTTATAGACACAAGTATGAAGGAGAACACATCTTTGACATCTAGGCAACATCCACATAGGAGTTCAACGTCATCCACGACGTCATCAACACCGTCTTCAAGGTTGGATTCTGCGAAGGTGAGGTTTCATCTTGTCCGGTACATAAGTCTCAACTTAGAGAGATTAGTTTTTGTCTCCATAAAACTAGGTTTGGTTTCGCCTGTAACTGCTTACCACTACCATTCATAACGTGAACACCTATTACTTTCGAATGGTTGCGAAAGATAAGATGAATTAAGCCAAGTTTATAAGTTCCGGTACCAGTATTCCGTTTGGCTGTAATGTTCAGGTGAAACCCAGTAATTAATTCAAAATCTATCGCTACAGTATTTGACGCGTGAACCTTTCTGTGTGCAATTCCCTTTTGATTTTAATGATTTTAATAGTCATTTAAACGTCCCTTACTAATTATTACGCGACATTTTTGGTTGACGTAAATCGCTCTTCTGTTGTAAATTGCTATCTGCTCCCTCATGTCAATTTATTTTATCTCCGAGTCCTTCCAACTATTTTTGGTGCAATTTCATTCCTTTTGCATGATATTATTTTATCCTTTCTATCATATCAGGTTCACATGTCCCGCACTCCTGAGGCTAGGAAAAAAATAATAGATAGTCAGCCAAAATATGTGAGCATGAATTCTATCTAAAATACTAGCTTACGTAATCTTGTCCTGCAATTATCAGCACTAAAGTGAATGTTGTTACGATTATTGGCTTGACACCGAATAGAGTACTGGCTTAGTTTTCCGTGTGTCGATTATGAAAACACACAAACAAGTTAATTGTTTGTGCCAGTTCACATTGCCAACAGTGAAATAAATGTAGATTCTGTATCAACCTGCTACAACTATCCGCACTGATAGAAAAGTAGTCAACACTTTTGCTTGAAACTGGCAACACCTCAACCAGTGTTGTTAAAACTGACAACAAATTAACCAATGGCATTGAAACCGGCAAGTATTCAACCAGTCTTGTTGAAACTGGTAGTGCTTCAACCAGTCTTGGTTGTTCAGCCTTGAAACTTCAAACTGTGGCCTTCATCCACCTACTATAAAAGTGGTGCTCATGATTTCGCCTTGATCCATGTACACTACTGGTAAGTGGGAACTATCTCATTCAGAAAACCATCAATCATGCCTTCCAGTCATCGTACCAAAGATTTAGTGTTGTTACTTCTGTTCATGCATTTGTTATCAACATTCGTCAACTTGGTGTTATCATGTTGGGTTGGTGCTTTGTCCTGCAATGTCCAGTACATCCCTGACTGTAAATAGTACCATGTCCCTAAATGTGGTGTTCCTACTTCATCCTGCTATCATCCCTGAAAAGAAATCATGCTGCATCATCCTCAGATCATCAAAACCACCATGTTCAGCTTATTTCATCGTGTATCTGCTCTGTAACGAGTGTTATTGGTTTCATTCATTCACAAATCAGGTTGTTCGTGTGGTGTTCATCAACACCACACTTGCCTGGATTCTTCTCCGGATTTGTCAATGCAATCCTGTTCAGATATGTCAGCTTAGATGAACACCAAGGCCCGTATGCACAGATGTTCCTCCACTCACACTTGAGTGTGAGGTCGACCTTAATCTTTTGTATTCTACCCTGCAAACAATAGGTAAAGGTCGACCTCACACTCAAGTGTGAGTGGAGGAACGTCTGTGCATACGGGCCCAAGTCTCTGCTTCTTGATGTTAAAACCTGATTTGAGGTGGTAGTATTGATATGGAGGTCAGGTGCTACCATAATACCACTTCCTCTTGCAATCAGTCTATGAATGAGACCACCCTGGTAGACAGCACGCACAGTGGCACAAGACCATGTCAGTCAGTAGTGTTCTTTGCAGAAATGTTGCCGAAGGTATATTTTGGGGAAGAATGGAAACTTTCATGAAGGACTTACTTTATTGAACCAAAACATGAGGATTTGGTGTAAAAAATGAGGCGGTCAAACTTAGAATTGAGTGAGCAGGTCTGTCACTAAGGGTGCTGTGCAATGTAAATGTATTGCCTTGCCTCTGCTCGGGTTTTGCTTTGGAAATCTGCTCCGCTTGTGTTTGATCTCCTGGAGTGAGGTGGTGTTTAAAGGAGGACAGGCTTGTGACAGTTAGATAGGATGTGGAGTACACTCAGTTATATCGTGCACATTAGACATCTTTAAAACTTCACTAGGGCGAAGGGACCAGACTGTACTAGCGTGGACCTCTTAGCCTTCACAGCACATAGATAATGGGACTTGATGCAGGAATTTCGTCGGACATTTATTGGGTAGGCTAGTCATGCTACCAGTCGAAGACAAATATTGGAGCTTTTGGTGCAGCCCCTTGACCTTCAACGTCTGTGGGTTTGTCTTCCAATTTACCAAACTTACATTCTTAGGTAAAATATTAATGATTATTCAAACCTGATCAGATGTGGATGGTGTGGTAATTGTGTATCTAACCCTCCCGCTTGCATATGATGGGATTCTGCGACGATACTTGCAGGATTGGCTTGTGGGTGCTGTGAGAATGCTGTACATGGGAGTGGATGACTCCTTCTGTCAGTAATGCTGTACATAAGCTAATATGGTGTATGCCTGTTGCCTGGGAAATCTCTTGGAATATGATTTCAATCGTTCATTCATAAACTGCGCGGAATGCAATTTTCATGATCCAACCGTGTTCGGACCAAGGTGAAAGGTAGCTGTATTACTTTAAGCATGAAGCTACTGGCATCATTTTCGTGCATCACATACACAGCTTGTATATGTGTCTATCATAGGGCTCGTGCATTTTGATGTCATGAAAACAGCATGCGAATGGCTAAGTGAAAACAATTTTACCAAGGTTCCTTTGGATGATTTTCAGATTCGAGATCGACGGCTTATCACAGATGATCATAGGAAACTATTAGATGATAACAAGGTAATAGTCAAAATGAAGGTTTAGCCAAGCAATGGTTTTCTTCTTGGCTGTGGACTTTGCTCTATCCAGACTCTTTTCTTAATGCCACGGTTTACATTTCTTTGGCCACACATCTCTCTTTTATGCCAATCACTTGTGCAGTTGACTGTTTCACCTTTAACACTGTGAATAACTGATGAAGTGACAGGAAACTTCTTCAGATACTGGTAATAGGTTTTCCGTGCAATTACATAAGCAATTGGCCTATTCTGACCTATTATCAGGATGGTGTTCCATGAAATATTTTGTAGATGCTTGAAGCGACTTCACTCAGAACAGCACTGATATTTATCATCCTCCCATAGCAGGGCTTTGGTCTCGCTCCTCTTCATACACTTGCACACATAGTTTGTGTGAGTGGATGAAGAGGACCGAGGTAAAAACCCCTGCTGTGGGAGGGTGATATCTGTTGAAGTGTTATGGTGGTACTTGAAGATTTTCTGTGGCTATAAGACAGATTGCACTCCATAGGTCGATGAACACACCACACATAAGTAAAAATACAAACAAGCACTGTATCCATTCTTTTGCTCTTAAACAAACAGCCACAGGATGATTAGTCTAAATCTCGGCATGCATTTCACCATTTTCAAATCTTCTTGATATCTTAACAAACAGAACATTTTGACACCACATTTCTTACAAATACATGTAGTTACGTTTCATAGAAATGAACACATCAGTTGCCTCATTCTACCTGTTTATCACATTCATTTACATCACCTCATACCACCTTCTCTGGATGTTTAACCCTTTTCTGTTAGCTTTTTAACTTGATAATTCTTTTACTTTGGCTCTTCTTTCCTGTTAAATAATCACTGTTATGTTGCAGGTGTACCTGATCTGCCAAGTGCAGATACAAAAATTTGAAATTATTTTTAGAATATCTTCGATAGAGGCATAAATGTACTTAACGAATTTACCAAGGGCTCAACTTTATTTTAAGGGGGTATTTTTAGAGTGACAGTGTAAATGCGGTGAAATATTTATGCCATTTTGGATAGAATTTTGGTGACTGTTATTCCTGGATTGAATGAAAGAACACTGAATAATAGAATTCTGCAATTACACTAAAAAGTCAATCAGACTTACTGATCGCGTGACCGTTGGAACTCGAAGAGTGGAGGGTAATTGTGGCACTATTTGCAACAAATATGTGCCAATCAGGCAATTGCCATAGTAAAATCATCACAAATGACACTTTATATTCATGATGCATTCCCATAGGTCATCAATATCTTGTTAAGGGAATCGTTATTGGAGATCCTAAAAGATGCACATTGCAAGCATTTTCTGCTGTAAAGGGATTTTAAATTACGGTACCCGTAGATTATGATAGCTGTGCCCTCTTGGCAATCCTGCGGCCAGGAGCAAAGGGGGGAACTGAAAACCCTGTAATTGATGAATAGGCCTTGCATTCAGGTGGCTGCTGTCGCCGTAGATACGGAATTGAATGCTTTGCCATAGTACAAGGGTGTTCCTTTCTTGGTCATTGGTATTTGATGATAAGGAATCAGTAATGCATTCAAAGGTGCCTCAGTGAGGTTGGTTTATGTGTCACCAGACTAAGTTGCTTCTATATTTTTCGTTTTGGCCACACTCACATCTTCTTCCTTCTGTTTTAGGTGCGGGAGAGGCGGTTGATGAACGAAGACAAGGTAAATGAAGAAGTAGGCTCAATTTCTATTCCTTATCTGCTAACAATAGCCAAAGCAGTTAACCAGTTGACAGTAAGATGAAAAATTTCTGGGTGAAAAAGTGATTGAAGTGATGGATGGGTGCCTTCACCCTTTCCCTGTGTCAGCACTTGCATGACCCGTGCATCAGGAGGCGGCATCCATGATTCCATATTGGTACTAAGATTTACCTGGCATGTGTATTGATTCATAGGCTGGGGTCAATCTCAAACGTGCATGCAAATCAAAAGGGTTTTAATTATAAAGGTTGGCTTCTTTGGCACCATAAGGCTAACATATTGATCTTAAAATATGGTGAATAAAATCAGTTTGGTAAATGTATTGGACACATAGGAAAAGCAAGTTCAGAATAGAGCAAAGTTTTATTGGTTGTTTATTTAGGATTTTCAGTTTAGCAGTATATGTCAGCTTAGTGTTCATTCTTGCAGACGCCTTCATCTGCTAGTCCTGGCAAGTCGGCTATTCCTAAAAAGCAGCCACCCAAGAATAGTGTAATACCGGGTATTACTAGACGGAATACATTCGGTTATGGTGACAACAAGGCGGCCATGATTGACAAAGCAGGAGACAAATTGAATAAATTATCAGTGAATGTGACATCAACAACGAGTTCCACCTCTACTACTACGACTGAAATCAAGGATATCCGAAGGTATGATTTCTCCGACGGTCTGCCAACGTCGTCACTGCACTGTATCAGCTTCATTGTATTTCAGCTGTGGTTCTTGGTCAGTCACTGCACTCAACACCATTTTATCCTATCGTGGTTGCTTTTTCGTGTTGGGTGACAAGAAGTGGAGGTCTTGGTCATCTTACCAAACTCTGGTGGACCTAAAATGCAGGTCACCCGAATGTTGGAACTGGACAACTACAATGGGAAAAATAGAACTGTTACTCCCAAACTATGTTCTGTTCTCATCTCTGAAAGCTACAGCTGTGCAGTTACTGTCCTAGAATCTTCATGTAGGGCTTCATAACCCCTGGTAACATAGCGGTGGTGAGAGTTTCGTGATGTGTAGTATGCTTCAAGTGACCCTGCATGTCTTACACGAAGGTTGGAAAGGAGAAGCAGCAGTTGTGTCTTAATGTGGGTGCTCCATCAGTTTTATGCCTGTTCAGGCCTGCCTAGCCTGTCAAACATCTTTGGCAGGGAAGGAATGAAATGTAGTCAGTTCTGTGTTCTTGCATGGTGACTTCAAGGAACAGCCGAGACAAAAGTTTTATTAAGGTGTGGCAGGTCTGGAGTTGTGAAACAGCATTTGTTGTATGTGAGAAAGTCGTTGTTTCGTTCATCAATTGGAATGGGCAAAGCAAGAAATTTTTGAGGCTCAATCGGGAGTTTTTATGACATCAATAATCTCAAGAGTAGATACTTGATCATCACTGAATATATGGGATGTGATAATGTGTGTGATGAAGTAAGTGTTAAGTGAACACAATCGTGTTGTAAAGTGCTGTACATAAAAAATGAGTGTCAGTTCTCCATGATGGTTTATAAACTTAGCCTAATGTTACTTCTTCCTGCAAAATAGAGGATACTCGTGTCAACATGTAGCACCAAGGTAAAAAAAACCTTGTATAAGCGCCTAGCCTATACTATTCTGTTTTGCTGAAAATCTAAGTGTTTCTAAGTATTTTTTATTAATCAAATTTTGCTTGGATTCAGAGGAATTGCTGATTTGGCTATATGCCCGTAATTCTCAAGTTTTTTTCTCGTAAAGTGTGTATTTTGTTCAATTTGAAATGGGACGAGTTGAGTGTCTGGCGATGTATTGCGAATGGATGTGCATGACCTAACCTGCATTTCACTATTTCATTTGCGCACTACGTAGTTACTGCACAAAATGAGATTGTTGCTCAACCTATTGATTAGGCCACGCTTATTTTATTTGTTGGATTACGGACCCTCCTACCCTAAAAAATCAGAAAGTGAAAAAAAAAAATTTTTCCCGCCCTACCATTTTTGGCAGTCTTTTTTCCTCGCCAGCCCCAGCAAACACGAAAACAATTTTTTTCCGCGCCGATCCAGTTAAAAAATTCTGCAATTCCGCAGATTTGCTAAAAACCGTCAGGCGTTTTACCACACACGCCCCATCCCATCGCTCCCAGCATGCCTTGTGCAGGAACGTGAACAGCCAAGACGGCTGACGGGGAAGATTTTTACCTTTGAGTGACGGTGAAGCAGGCAGCGAATAACAAGGAAGACCTTTTTATTTTTATTTTTTTTCTCCCTACCGTACTTGCATTCTAAGGTAAAAATCCGTAATCCAACAAATAAAATAAGCGTGGCCTTATTTCTGTCAGTTGTTTCTCCCCACCGTCGCTATACAATGTATATCTTTCTACTAATGAAGATCAAATGAATGGTTCCAGTCATCAAAACCCTTTTCAGTTCTTTAAGATTGCTCATAACTGATATGTACCTCCCTCTGTCATTAGACTATTATGTCCAACCCGGTGAGCACATGGTCCATGGACCATTTCATTCAATTTGAAATGGGACGAGTTGAGTGTCTGGCGATGTATTGCGAATGGATGTGCATGACTTAACCTGCATTTCACTATTTCATTTGCGCACTACGTAGTTACTGCACAAAATGAGATTGTTGCTCAACCTATTGATTATTTCTGTCAGTGGTTTCTCCCCACCGTCGCTATACAATGTATATCTTTCTACTAATGAAGATCAAATGAATGGTTCCAGTCATCAAAACCCTTTTCAGTTCTTTTGATTTTGCAACACCTCGTGACCTATCCAGTTCTTTGTATATTTCACGACATCTTGCTCCTAAATTGTGTTACCTTTCCCCTACTACTACATACGTGTCTGCATTTGAAATGTCCATGTGTAAGAACACGAACACTGTATTAGCCTATGTTTGTCATTGTAAATTGTTTGATGCTATTTTGAAGTCATCAGTGTAATTTGTTAAAAATTAAAGCATGTTTTTGTGGAAATATCTACTAATTGATCATGGAAGAAAATGTTTTTCATGTTCATCAACATTTCCATGTGTTTGTAGATGGTATCTTGTACAGAATAACAGCATGTCTAACTGTAGGAAATCGTTCTGCAGATGAGCATGTTGAATCACTACCAACAACTGTGAAGGTAGTTCTTGATTAACTGGTGCTGTTTGAACTTTAGACAACTTGCCTGACAGACCTTGTACCTCTTTTTGCCCATGCAGCCAGCTTGCCAATGCTACACCTTCTACAACCAGCTCAACTGATAAGCCTGCTGCCAGACCAAAAGGCCATGTAAAATCGGCCAGCACGTCAGTTACAACTCGCATGGACTTGCCACCTCTATATGACCCCATAGATCCATTAAGGCCAACGTATGTACAACACTGTTTATGTCTCTCCTTGATGCTTCTGACACTAGATCAATAGGGCCGCCACCTGTGGGCACCTACTGTACCTTTCATCCCTGATGAATTTTCCATCAAATTCAGCGGATGGCACCCTATGTGTAATGACGGCATGTTTGTGTGGTGCACCTGTCTTATAACAACGTCCTATGTGTTCCACTGTGTCCACAGTTTCAGCACCGCCTCAGTCCTAACTTGTCGTGTCATCAATTAGAAATATTACATCCCCTGCTGGTGCAGTTGGATTCCCACAAAAAGCATGATAGAAAAATTACAGGTGTGGATTTAAAACTGCATGTGTGGTTTATCCTATTTCCTAGTGTTAGCCCCTAGTTTTGACTCTTTCATTTCCAATGAACCCAGTTTGCTTAATCTTATTCATATTTCTCCACTTCACTCATAATGCTTTGCCTCCATTTAGTTTGCATTCATGAACTTACCATGCTTCTGCCTTATTACCAACTAACATAATGTTCTATCCTCTTTGTACTGCTTTTGTTTTATACACTGTTGAACTGTCCCCCATGTCCTTGCCATAGATGTTGTATACCCAACAGAAGTTAACAATTCTGTGCACTGACAGAATGAAATGTCATCCCCAAAGATGCCTATCTTCGGTGCAAACTGGGAAAGGACTGGTATTACCTCAAGGGGGTCTTACAAGGGGATTATCACAAAAAAGTCCTAAAACGTTAAACCCTGTAGAGCAGTAGTAGTAGTTAGCAGGATGTCAAAAAATTAAATCAAGGCTTTTCTGCTTTTACCAAATTGTTTCAGGGTGAAGGGATTTTCTTCTTTCTTTGTTACAAAAATCGAAGATTTTGAGGTTGATGGCCATCTTTAAAAATGTCAGAGGGGAATGATAATTCTTCGTAGTTACAATTTCAAGACTATCCGCTTGTTTGCACTGATCATTCTACAGCTATCAGCAAATTAAACAGACGTCTGCAAATATAAACACAGTACAAAAAAAAAAGATTTAAAATTTAAACTATGCCTGTGCATGCATAAAATATCCCAACTCGCTGCACATCTTTTTCTCCTGTCAGAATGCGTTCTACAGCCTGGAGCTTACAGATCAGATCTTTCGCATGTAAACTCTACGGTTGAGGAAACAGAGAAGGCACATGCCTTGTGGATACCACCTTGATACATTTTCGGTATCTCTTTACTGTCCTTCAATTGCCAACCGTCTTTCTTGTCTCTTGGACATTTGTGGGCGGACGGAAGTGGGATGTCTGCTTGTCATCCAAATCTTACTGGGGAGGGGATATTTCCTCCTTCATGGGTGAATATGGTTTGAAATATTGCAAAAAACTACATGCTTCAAGAGTCGTGAAAAAAGGTTGGCGACATTTTATGGTATTTATAAAAAAATTTGTTTCTCCTCTTTCTGAAGTTTGCATTTCCAATTTCTAGGACTGCGCCTGGGAAAACATCATTACCAGTCTCCCCCGTCAGTAGTACACGGTTTCCTCGTAATACTGCCAGTCGTAGCACATTCCACGGTGGGCCAATCCGACGCACTCCTGGTGCGGCTTACAACAGTCCAGGGGTACCGATGCACACCCAAGACACCGGGTCAGTCAATCCGCAGCGAGGGGGCATCTCCTTCTTCAACAAAATCACCTCAAAGCTCAGTAGAAGGTATGTATGATCGAAACGTGTGTTCAGTTGATGCAAATTCATCTGTGGAGTTAATTCTTGAGTGCAAGTGTTTTGTTTAGTGGAAAGTCTAAGATACATGTAATTGATAAAAAAGCCTCTACTGTATCATGATCCCTTTTGGGTTGGATGTAAAAATTTTCTCCCAATCGCTGGATGTTGTAGGCAACACCAAATGCTGTTGTTTGCATATACATGTACCGGTACACATAAGACTGCTTTGTGGAATAAGCATGCCAGCAGATGCTAAGAAGAGTTG
>NMRB01000866.1:57462-69153 GCA_002633025.1 Notospermus geniculatus
CCCCCCCCCTTCGGCAACTCCTGGATCCGCCACTGCTTCATGCGACACGTTTTCTGATGTTTTTCGAGAACGGTGCGACACTTTGCTAAATAAAATATTGTTGAACGGACTAATGTAGTGACTCATTTCGACATTTTGCATGCAGTGTATGGAGGCCTTTACATCAAGGAAGACGTTGAATCCCCACCTTGCAGAGCAAGTTGTCTGCATATTCTCCCCACATATCGCTGTACCCCGTCACTTCAATCCTCTGCTCTTCAAAAGGTGGCAGCACTCCTGACGGAGGATTAATAGCAAAGGCGGCTCCCTTCCCCTCACGCAGCATCATACGGCAGAGTTCCAGATGGGCCTTGGCGGGACTCTTACTCGTCGGGCTGGCAAGGTTTGCTGTGCGGTTGAGAATCGCTCTTCGTTGACTGAAATTGAGGAACAGGAGATCTGATTCGCTGGTTTCTTGCATGACGTCACTCCAAGACGTCAGATAGCCTGACATTATAGATGACGTCACCTTTGTTGTCAGACATCAGATTGGCGATCGGTACGAATGACGGAGGGTCAAAGGCCCGATTGCGGGGAGTGTGAGGGGTGTGTTCCCCCTCGCGGGAGAAAATTTTGTCATTTCGGAACGCCAGAGAGGCTATTTCCAGACATTTCAGGCGCCAACATCCAATGCTCCGACATGGTGAGAATCTATTGAACAGGGGAGATAACCGAACGGAGTTCATCCTTGCGTCACTTGCTGGAAAACTCGGCATGCATTCCGCACGAGTTTCTTACCTCCACTGAATGGAGAGCGTACTTCAGGTACGTTACACAGTGACTCATCGCTGCAGTCTAAACGGTACTAATGAAGTGGACCTGGTCCGGTCCGAGTACGGTTCACTTCAACTCGGGGCCGAAATGTTTGGCAGCGTAAATGCGGCTATTGAAGGCCGAATCAAGAAAACTTTTCACCCACCCTTTATTTGGCATGTAGGACTTTTCCTTCGTATCTGGTGGAGACGGGGGCCTTGCTGAGAAGTTCTCAACAGAGATGCTGAATGGTGCCGCAATGGCGGAGTTGTTCTTGATGTAGAAGCATCTTTTAGGGCAGTCGCCGAGAGTCACCACACCAAAGTCCATGTTCAGTGTTTCCGAGTCATCTGCTTCTGATTTCCCAGATTCCGCTGTGGTAGGTTCGCTGGAAAAAAGATACCGGTACATGTAATAGTGAAGTTTCACAAACTTGACGAAACACGAAGTACGAAATACAAAATTGGGCTTCATTTCCATGACGTGATGTATTTCAGGAGATGGTTGGTACCACAAATATCGCCTGCTGCAAGAGCGTCTTTTAGCATATGATCTAAGACCGACAGTGTTAAGGTGTACAATGTATTAAACTTTGAAATTTATTTTTCGTTTCCACTTGTTTGATGGATCTGCCAATGTTAGCTTTGGGTTTAGCCGCTTTTTCGAGAAAAAAAATCCCAAGATTGCACACACTGTAATACTTTCATGACATGTGTTTGGGTCTGTCATGTCTGTGATGTGTCCAGCCCTGTAGCTTCAATTTTGCCTTCATTCGTCCTGATCCTGCCCTGGTTGGGTTAAGTTTTTTTTAGTTTTTGAATTTTATTTCTCTTTTTATTCCAATCTCCTATGTTAGGTTTACAGCAAAGAAATCCGCCAAACAAGTAATATAAAAAGAATGGCCTTAGTAGCTGAAATCACAAAAAAAGACAAGATCTTAGCTCACCCTTCATTCACAGAATCAGATTCCACCCGATATGAAACAGCCAGCCCCTGAACATCACACATCAACGCCAAATATATCGGTGCATCCATCCCCTTGACAACGCACGGCAAGCGGAGGTCTGACATCTCGCCATGGCGATGTCCAGTAAACTTGATCGTGATTGGTAGCTCTTCTCTGGCGTTCAGATGACCGGTGTTCGGCTCAACGGTAACACTACAGACACTGGCCTGGGAGCCTTCCGGCTGCAAGTGAAATCAAGGTCATCAGCTTGGAGTGATAATGAGGTTTCGCAAAACTGACGAAACACGAAGTACGAAATACGAAATTGGACTTCATTTCCATGACCTAATGTATTTCTGGAGATGGTTGGTACCACAAATGTTCCTGCTGCCAGTGCGTCTTTTAGCATATCATGTAAGACCGAGAGAGTTATGGTGCATCTTGAATTTTTAAATTTCCACTTCGTATCTACATGTACAAAGTGGAAACAAAAGATAAATTTCAAAGTTTAATAAACACCGTAACTCTATCGGTCTTACGTCATACGCTAAAATACGCTCTTGCAGCAGGCGATATTTCTGGTACGAACCATCTCCTGAAATACATTACATCATGGAAGTGAAGGTCAATTCTGTTATTTCAAACCCCTAAGGAGCCACGGTGGTGTAGTGGTTCGGGCCTCCGACTAGCGGTCAGAGGATCCCGGGTTCGAATCCCACTGGTGTGAGACTTTGGGCAAGTCTCTTTGCCTTACTGGCCTCTCTCCACCCAGGTGTATAAATGGGTACCGGTCGGAAATGCTCGGATTGTAGCGCTGAATGAGCAACTCATTTGAGTTCTACTGAAAGGTTTCAGGATAGACTGGGGTTAAAGTGTAAAGTCGGATGAGAACCTCTACCGTTGTTGATATCAGACTATAAACCCAAAACTTTAACTTTAACTTTAACTTAAAGATAATGTATCACAGGTATTTTCGCGGGCCACGAAAATCAATGTTTATTTACATTTTGTTTATTTATGTCAAGTCTTTCTTTGTCTTATGAGTAATTTATTGGTGGCATGCTCCTCTAGAAATTCTTCTGATACCAAAAGTATTTAATTTGTTAGGTTGGCATGTCCCAAAAGTCCAAAATAACATAACGTAAACATCCATGTTTACAAACACTGAATGTAAACAGTGAAGTCGTAAACATCCATGTTTACAAACACTGAATGTAAACAGTGAAGTCGTGATACATTATCTTTAACGTCATGAAGGAGATAACTGGGGACGTATCTGGAAAAAAGGCAAATTTGACATTTCAATGTAAACTCCACTTACTTCAAGCCATGTAAAGTCTGTTTCCAACAACGTCTGATTGTAGAGCGTCACCGTCTGCTCAACTTCAACATCAAGGTAAACATCTTCTATGAGCATCTGACAAGACAACAAACACACCTGTGGCACCTGGACCTCGGCAAATGCCTGAATGTTGCTGGAAGTAAATGTACCGAAATGAATCTTAGAAAGTGAGAGTGGACGCAAACAAATCCCAATCAACTACACGTATGGCTCCTTTTACACTACGAACTTTTCACTTTGCTCAGGCCAGACTGAGAACTGGGGCCGGTTGCACAAAACTCATGTTAGCGCTAACATGATGTTAGCGCTAACATCATGTTAAATGACGTAAAATGACAATGGATTTTGACGTCATCTAACATAAATGTTAGCGCTAACACCATGTTAGCACTAACATGAGTTTTGTGCAACCCAGCCCAGTTCGGTACAATTTTGCCAAGTGAAAATGGATTGAGCAAGTTTGTCCTGGTGCCAAATTAGAGGAGCGCGGTAGTGTAGTGGTCCGGGTCTCCGACTAGCAGGATTGATCTCAGCGCCCGGTCTAAAAATCCTCCGCCTGGTCAAAAAAATTCCCACCCGGTAAAAATTATTCACTTTAAATAACACTGAGGTTTTCCAAGCACCGACAGGAGCTAGATTTGTGTTCCGAGCTGAGGATGCACGTGCGGCAGCGGCTTCTGATATCAGTAACCATGTGACATCACCAACGCCCGGTCTGTTTCAAATCCTGTGGAGAATCCTGTGCGAGGTTTGTATTTCATCAAGTATTTCCTACACTCCTCTCGCAGTGTTTTGTTTCGCTCCGTACCTACGCTTCACAAACCACTGCTTCGAATGGCCGGTATTCTGCCGATTTACCGCCAGATGGCACCACTACTGTTCCCGTTGCCGCGCTGGAGAAAGTGTTTTAGGATTTTGCTCAGTTGCAGCCTAATGGTGGGCGCTGATTGGCTGGACCGTAGTGGTGCCATCTGGTGGTAAATCGGCAGCATACCGGCCATTCGAAGCAGTGGTTTGTGAAGCGTAGGTACGGAGCGAAACAAAACGCTGCGTGAGAAGTGTAGTATTTCCATGAATTTCATTGCCATGTTTTGAAAAACAAATCAGTAATTCACATACCATTCATTACCATCTTCAACGGCGAGCTCAATAACCGTACGCACAGACTTGCACTCTGTTGGACAAAACTGAACTTCGATGATTTTATCCTCTAGGGGGCGCAGCTCTCCACTTGATGGTTTGAACTTGAACTCACTTTCCGCCTGAAAAAAGCAAAGTCGTCAGTCAGGAGTGTTAATCCAGGGCTGGGTTGCACAGAACTCATGTTAGCGCTAACTTGGTGTTAGCACTAACTTTATGTTAAATGACGTAAAAAGACAAGGGATTTTTACGTCATTTAACATAAAGTTTGTGCTAACATCAAGTTAGCGCTATCGTGAGTTTTGTGCAACCGGGCCCAGGGGCCATATTCATAAACATACTTAAGTCAAAGTATGATACTTATCTTTTGTGTTGAACAAAGGATAAGTGCCACACTCAGACTTAAGTAGCTTTATGAATATGGGTCCTGGTCTCTATATAAACAGGGTCTCTGCCAGAAATTTTTTTCAGGGTACCGGTACTAATTTCTTCAAAATCAGCAAAAACACCATGAGTTAAAGATACTGGCCTTTTTCTGTTCCTTTGAGGGTAGTAGCATAGTAGCTGACCCTTAGCACCCTCTGCCAGAAACACTACACTCATGAACGGAAACTGTGACCCGCACTATTCTTCATGCCGAATCCGAGTAGTGCGAGGTTTATGGCTGATATCTCCCCAACGGCTGGGTCAAATTTGACATACCATACATCAATTGACTTGTCTTTCTTGTCAGTATCTTTCTGCTATCTTCATTTTTCGCGTAAGGCCGACATAACGGATCCCTTTCTCAAAACCCATTTCATTTCACCATGGTGTTCAGTGCAGTACCTGCGCGATGCATTGCATCATTTCAAAATGGCCGCCATTTCGGCCGTAAATACAAACTGTGATTTGTGAAAGAACTTTTTTCTGTCACGTTATAGGGAAAATGACAGTGATGATGGCTGGTATGTCAAATTTTACTCATCCGTTGCGGAGATATCGGCCATAAACCTTGTGCCAATCGGATGTGGAATGAAGAGTAGTAAAAGTAGGTGCTTGTCCCAATTGACACTGACGGCCAATATGGCCGTACCGGTTCCTATGAATTCTATGCTAATTAGGGTGTGACGTCACGTGAACAAGCTCTATAAATACGTACGCCTCAAACACACTTACCATGGGGTTGTCACTATCGGCACATGCTATGCTCTCTTGGATGGCCCACTTTGCTGGGATATGCGATGTGTTTCTGACCACCAGGTCCATGCACATCGTATCCCCGAGCTGGACCAAACCGAAGTTCAGATCGGCATTATCGACCGTCACTTCTGGACCCTTAATGTCCGCATCCACAAACAGATGCAGCGGCTCGTCGAGGTTTTCCACGTAACATCTCAGTGTCTGTTTGATTGGTCCCGGCTCTGACCCGGTGATGCCGACATCAAGAAGGGCGGTCTGATCCGGAGCTGAAGCCGAGAAATTCATACCATGATTAACCATTTCAGCGCCAGAGCAAAATTAGGCATTTTGCAAAAAAACTAAAAATGGTGCAGGGTTATATCTAGGATTTCAGAAGGGCACGGTGCAAACTTTGTGAAAAGGGCACCTCAACCTAGAAAAGGTCACTTTTCGTTCGCTACATTTCTACTAACGGAATTTGAGAAGCTTGTCAGTTAAAAAGGTCTCTATTCATCGTTTCCACGACATGACTCCGACAGTGTCCGCCATTGCTGACGTCGCCGTAATGACGCAAAGCTGGTGGGCAAAATGCATTGCTGATGATGCAAAGCTGGTGGGCAAAACGCGCAACGTCACAGAACGATGTAGGCCTGGGCCTACATCATGGAAATAATGAATAACTCCACTGAACAGCCAGTCTCTACAACTCCAATCAACAGGGACAAGGTACATGTACAAGGCACCAGGGGCCAATTCCATAAAAGCATTCTAACTTGGAATGATACTAGGGCTTAGCAAGATTCCAACTGCTTAGTTGGTTGCTTGTTGGAAAACAACTAAATCTTGTTCCATAAAACCATTCTATGGACCATTCTTACTAGTTGCTTGCTGAGAGCTTCCTAGAATGGTGTGGTCCTCAAAACCACAAGGTCAATTTCACTACACAATAGGGGAAGGGTTCATTGGTTCAAATTTATTTTTGCTCTGCATTCCTGTCTGTTGTATATTGGGGTTGCGGAGCAAGTGCTGTCATCATTATGCCTTCATTGATACTGATTCCTTCTAAAAACAGACAAAGAAAGTAAAAAATATGTACATTTTGCGCATGGAATTTCACAGCATAATTTCTCCTCATATACATGTAGGATGCTCAATATCGGCGGCAACAATGTTCTGCATCATCAAAAACGTCAATCGGGTTCTCTGATCATGGAAAATGCGTTCCCTCCCCATAACCTGATGCATTTCAGCGAGTTAAAGATCCACCTTGCCATGTTGACTGCCAAAACCTGTAGGGAAAGTCATGTTAGAACCATGCTAAGGACTTAGAAGTACCCCGGAGCTACTCTAAAGTTAGAATACAACTCAGAACCGTACTAAGCTAAGAATGGTTTTATGGAATAGGCTTAGCAAGCAACTAAGAGATAGAATGATTCTAGTGCGGTTTGGCAGCCAACTAGGCCTTAGAATGGTTTTATGGATTTGGGCCCAGGCTTACTGTCCCCAGATGGAAGAACCAGCGATGATTAATCCCACATGGCCGGGATTCAAACCCGGGACCTGCCACTTGCTAAGCAGACGTGATAACCACAGGCTATCAAAACTCTGACCTGGTATACAACCATACCTATTTCTCCGAGGGGAGGTTCAACTTCAATGATACAACCCTCAGTTACTGAGTTCCACTGGAAGTAGGTCGTCGAGATGCTGTGATTGGTCAGTTGAATTTGTTTCCTGATCGTCGTGCCGACAAGAATCTTCCCCGGGACATAAACACCGTAGGGCTGAACCTCCATATTGAGTGGGATGCACTCGCCCTTTAGTTCGACTTCTAGTGCCGTGACGTCTTTCAGGAGCAGATCTGAAAAGGAATAGACGATTCTTGAATTCGCAGATCTGTGCATTTCCGCCGAAATCGCAACCACGACCTCGATCTGAAACCAGCTGACGTGATGCAGTCCATGATTCAGCAATGGTCGAGTCTGACACAACGTCGTCGAAATCACTGTCGTGGGGTTCTCTGTGTCACGTCATTCAGTTTCAGACCGAGGTTGTGTTTGCGATTTCGGCAGAAGTGCACAGATCTTTCTCGTTTACGTCAATTTGGGATTTGTCTATGGAATGTACAGTAGAACATCGTCTGCAGTTTTCAGTTGGCCATAGGTACAGACCCACAAAACACTGGCATAATTGGCACCAAAACTGAAGGATAATCAATAGATGGCGCTGTTTGACGAGGATCCAATCACAAGCCATCAACACGGGTTTTACCGATGCCGCCGTAATACACTTTCTGATTGGCTAAGATACATGTCAGTCTGGGAAAACCATCAAATTTGAGGAAAGTGTTAATGGCCTTGGTGAACCCGCACATTTCAATAGCTGAAATGTACTACGTAACAGGTAAACAGTAGCAGATCAATGCACAGGCAATCTGACAGCCCTTGTTGATCATTCAGTGACATCTGACGGGTTTTCCTAGACCGCCACACAAATATGCACAGGGAGCCACGGTGGTGTAGTGTTTCGGATCTCCGACTAGCGGCCAGAGGGTCCCGGGTTCGAATCCCACTGGGTGTGAGACTTTGGGCAAGTCTCTTTGCCTCACTGGCCTCTCTCCACCCAGGTGTATAAATGGGTACCGGTCGGAAATGCTCAGATTGTAGCGCTGAATGAGCAGCTCATCTGAGTTCTACTGAAAGGTTTCAGGATAGACTGGGGTTAAAGTGTAAAGTCGGATGACACCTCTACCGTTGTTGATATCAGACTATAAACCCAAACTTTAACTTTTTTATGCATCATTTGATTTTGTTCAAAAAATGGTGACTAAATATGATGAAATGGGGGATAACGGCAACTCACCTGGATCGGGTAACTTGCTGTCATTCTCATCACCGTCCTCCCGGTGATCTGGTACATTTTGCAACACCATATGTAACACGCTGTGATAATTCTGTACCTCCGGCGGTGCAAACGTCACGATGAAAGTCGCTCGACCGTTCGGCTCCAGCATGCCGTTCGTCGGCTCAACCATGAACGCCGAATCTACATCCAACACTCGACTCATTGGAGGCTCCAGTTCAGAATTTTCAGGATCGGGACACGCAAAATGCGGCTTCACAACTTTCCACGTAAACGGCAAGTCGACATTCGTTGTGTTCCTTATCGTCATCTCTTTCTGGACGTACGTGAATGGATTCAAAGTCTCAAATTTAACAAGATGCTGTGCCGTTAAATCGCTATTCTCCCCGGGCATCACCTCCGATATCCCGCCTTCGACTTCAGCGAATTCGACTCCAGCTGATTGGCCCTCTCCAACCAGGGTGAAATACTGTACCTGGCAGTTGTCGCAGACCATTACAATTGTCCGAGAGTAGCTCTTTATGGATGGAGGAGTGAAAATCACTTCCAATAAGGTCGTCTCATTTTTGCCGAGTTCAAAAACAGATGGACGAATTTGGAACGGTGGGAGGATCACACCATCGGGTTTAACTGCAATCTGAAAAATATACCGGTACTTGGAAATCAGATGGGTGGTAGCTAAAGCTAAGCGTACATCGACCTTGCGACTGGAAGCAACTGAATGCAACAGTCGCTTTCGATGTACGCATTCCGCGGACATCGGTTACGACAGGTCATTGTGGCAACAAGTGGCACAATCCAGTCTTCAATCTGGAGCGCGCACATCAAACAGGCAATGCTACACGGAAGTTGTCGATGTCTTCCGATCGGACCACTCGGGGAGTCATGTGACAAACATTCACTTGATCAGGTGTGGTCCACAAACGAGGAAATTCATTGCCAGCACGCGTACATCGGAAGCGACTGAAGACGACTAGAAGCAACCGTTGGTAACGAGTAGAACATGAGCAACTGGCTGGAACTAGCAGCAACGGTCGGCAATAGCGTTGCCGGTGCGCGTACATCAGCCTGTTTGAGCATCTGATCAGTTGCTACTGGTTCCTGGTAGTCGCCAGCCGTTGCCGGAAATGCCATTGCCGGTAGTTGTTTCCAGTCGCAAGGCCGATGTACGCTAGGCTAAGCACTTAACCCAATTATAGAGCCACCTATTTTTTTGCACTTTCCATCTGTAGCTTTTACCGCCCTGAACCGCCTACGAAATGCCACTGCATTTAGCTGAATAAAGAACAGTGTAATGAGTCAAGGTGGTTTATGGTGGTATCGGCGTCTGGAAACATGGCGGGTTGTGGCGCTGCTGGCAGTAATTGGTGATTTTGATTTCTACATTTAGAGGTGATGGGGATTTTTGTCACAAAGTGGGCGTGGTCTTCTAGGCGGCTAACGGCAGGGCGAATTAGGGCGGCATGGGCTCTATTGCGTAAAAGAACATTTCCCGGACCGAGATGGAATTTACACAGTGTTTCAATTAAACTGTTGATCTACAATTGTTACAAATGCACATTGAACCTACCTTGAAATTTGTGGCTGGCCAGGAGTCACGAGGCATGACACAGAATTTTCCACGGCCGCCTTCGTTTCTCACCAAGTACTGAGCCACACGGCATCCACTCACAAGACAGTGGCCAACATCGATACACTCCGGCACTGAAAACAGGGAACGAGGTTGAATAAAGATCAATCACGCCAATGGAGCCATCGTGGCGCCCTAGCCGAGTGGTTTTTTTAAAAATATTATCTCAGGAGTGCAAGCGCCCACTTAGGGCATTATAGCTACTCATCAAACAATATTGGACGATATTAATGATATGTACATGTAGGAGGAAACCGGAGACCCCGGAGGAAACCTACGATGTCGAGGAGAGATCGCCCTCTCTACCACATAAAGCCACTTGCACGACCGGGGATCGAACCCGCGACCTCAGTGGTGGCAGGCGCCGATGTTTCCATTGCGCCACCCCATTACGCCCGCTCAGCAAGCGGCAGGTCCCGGGTTCGAATCCAGGAGGGATACACTTCATGTGTTGCCACCAGATGTCTCTCACTGCCTGAATTTTGGTTTTACGTAATAGGCAGGAGCTTCAACTTTTTTTATGGTGGTGTGGGACACATGCCGTGAATTTGTCAACTTGATGCCTTGAATTCCATTTCTGAGGATAACAGAGCTATTTTCAGCACAATTAGTGTTCCGTGTGCAAATGTACGTTAGCCAATTCAAATGTACACAGATGACCCTGCGCTCTCATCGTTCGTGGGGTTCTCATTAATTCAGTCCTTTTGTATCATAAGATCAACTATTCGGAATTCAACAGAATTTGCACTAAACATGCAGAAGGGTCTTGCCTATCATATGGAAGAGTCAGAATGCAAATCTGTTGAGGTTTAAAGGGATACTGTCCACATTTATAAAATGCTAAAGGGGCTGTTCATTTTCGTCACTTGAGGAATCTGAGTTGTGATCCTTGGGAAAACGGACAAAGCTATGCACTTGCAAATTGCAGGGATTATTTGTTGTGCTATACAGAATAATCGCTGCAATTTGCAGCTTCATAGTTTTCTCCATTTTCTCTAGGATCACAACTCAGATTCCTGAATTGACGAAAACGAACAGCCCCTTTGTACAGTTGTGCTCAAAAGTTAGTGAACCCCACCATGGAATGCATATTATCATGGTGTATTCCAAGAATTGTTGTTTTATTGTAAAGCTCGCTTATAAATCATGTACATTGCAGGACATTCTCTTCCTCTGTTACAACCGAGGTCCATTTACTTCTGTCCTTCGACAAATGAAATGGGATTTACAGGAAATGGGCCGGTGCAGAAGTATGTGAACCCCTATCATAAACCAAAACAGACATCCACAATGCCCAGAAAAATTCCAAAAACTTACCGTGGTATGATGCAACTTGTACCCGTTGACCATCCCTGGTCCTTAGTGTCCCTCTTTGGCGTGCAGTCATGCATGTTTGACTGTTCACTGCTTCTCAGTTTAAAAGGGGGTTCTCTGGGGACGTCAGACACTCTGACTGGAAATGCCGAGGTCCAAACAGCTGTCAGAAGACCTGAAGAAGCGTGTTATTGCTTCCCACAAGCAAGGAGATGGTTACAAAACCATTTCCAAGCAGTTGGGACTACACATTTCAACTGTGCGCCAGATTGTCTACAAATGGAGGACCTTCAAAACAACAGCGTGCTTGCCTCGGAGTGGCCGGCCCAGAAAAATCTCGGAACGAACAACCAGAAAACTGGTTTCAGCGGTTTCCAAGGACCCCAGGATAACTTCCAGGGAACTCCAACAGAACCTAGAACAGGCAGGTGTACAGGTTCACAGATCGACTATACGGAGAACACTGAACCAATCTGGCCTCCATGGCAGGGTGGCAAGAAAAAA
>NMRB01000866.1:80945-108397 GCA_002633025.1 Notospermus geniculatus
TGCCATTGGAAGTTGGAGCTGACATGGCTGATGATGATGAGATCACATAAAGCATGGTGAGCTGTGCAGAAAGGCTGTTCTTGCTTTTACTTTAGTCAACACAAGCCCACAGGAAGTTTGACATCATCCACAGACAGCATAAAATGGTGACATCATCAGCAGTGCATAAAGGCTATTCTTGCTTTCCAGTCAGCACAAACCCACAGGAAGTAGTGTGACATCATCCAGACAGCATAAATGGTGACATCATCAAGCGGGAAATTCAAATACCCCTGTTTCATATTTCTGCAGATTGTGCCCCCTGGTGGACAAACATCAAAAAATTTACCCCCACAGAATGTGAAGAAATAATTAAGCTATGCAACCTATCAATTACAGTTTGATGTATTTTCTCTAGACTGAGTTATTTGGATTTTTTATTTTACGGAAAATGCCCCCTGGAGGGCAGAATGTAGGTCAAATCGCAAAAAGTTTTGGTTCTGTTTCAAGTCCTCCCTAGGGCCTACCTCTCCACCAACTTTCATGACTCTGGGCCTTGCGGTTGCGAAACGTGCCAGTTTAACGGACGACACACACACAGACACACATACGGACGCCACTCAGTATACATATGACTAGCTCCGCTGACCTTTGGTCAGCTGAGCTAATAACGCAATCGGGGCGATTGCAAGTATACCCCCTGCTCTGGTGCATATGCTGTGTTAAGATGTTGATTGCGTAGGTATATACTGGTAGGTATAAATATGAGATTGTGGCCGAAATTTATAAAGCACTTGTAACACTTACATAATTATGAAGTCAATGAGGCTACCAGGGCAGGGACTTATTCATGAAGACACTTTAACTAGCTGGAATATACATGTACATGTATAACTTTGGTCTTTCATGTATAACTTTTGGTCTTTCCTAGAGTTTCAGATTGTGAAGTTCCACTTGAAAAAGACCCCGGTTGGGGTCGAAAATTCGTGAATTCTGGAGATTGACTTCTTGCTTATTATCATTTTGTGTGTCAATTTTGTGCTATTCTGCATCTTACATGTATAACTGGTGTTAGTTAACAGTTCGGAATGGAAGATCTAAGATGTCTTCCTGGCAGCCAGATTAAATATCGGGTCACAACCAAAATTGATAGGGAACCTCCCCTGATCCACCCCATTACACCGTGCAAATATGAGATAAATCGGGCAACCCGTTCTTGAGTTATGGTCCGGAATGCTAAATCCAAGATATCTTCCTGGCGGCCATATTGAATATCGGATCGCAACCAAAATCGATAGGGCAACTCCTCTGATCCACCCGGTTATACCATAGAAATCTGAGATAAATCGGACAACTCGTTCTTGAGTTATAGTCCGGAATAGAGTGCGGCGGCGGCAGACGACGGAAACCCACTAAGAATATAATGCCCCATCTCAACTTCGTTGAGCGGGGGCATAATGATGCAAGGCCGTTGCTTGTGTCTGCGACATCAGATTTTGTGACGTTCTGGGACCATAAACTGATGGTGGCCTGTAACGGCAATAATGTCCCACATTCCTACCAGACCATATTCGTCACCAGGATAACATTTCTTATAAATGTTCACACTTATAGAGCAGATCACAGGCCTCCCAGACTCACAGTGACCATCTCTGTTCAATGAAATAGAGGGTGAAAAAAGATATACCCAACATACTGATGACATCACAATCCTAATTAAAATAATAAAAAAATCAGCATATTCTACATTTTATCGTCACACAATCGACCTAATTAATAAAATCATAAATAACGTATAACAGTAAGGAAAATTTTTTCATGATCACGCAAAGACAGATTTTCCTTCACATTTGCCTACAAATCAATTCTTTTCTTCACATTACATTTTGTATGACATTATGCGAGGTTTCGACTCATTTTTTTCTCAGGAGGCAAATACATGTATGGTTCCTATAGGCCAGATAAAATAAATGTTCTGTTTCTTGTTTCATGATCAGAAGAAAACTGTTGCGGTGATGCGTTTTTTTAACGGAAGTTTTTTATTTCATAATATGTATTGTATTTGTCTGTTGGAGGCCTTAAAGGAGCACGGTATTGCCACTTTTTCTCAACAGCCGACGCCACTGTGCCACTCGCCAACGCAGGGACCAACGACGTATTGGCGAGTTGACCCGATTTCCTCCGTACATTTTGTAATGCATTCTTGTAGTTCGTATTACTGCCGCTAGGTGGCTCTCTCTATGTCAGCAGTCAAATAGCGCATTTGAGATCCAATACCGTGCTCCTTTAAAACATTTTGAAGTTGACACTGCTATGGAGGAATCCCACTGACGTCATCAAATCATGTGACTGGACGTCAAAATGACGCAAACTGGAGTCAAGAGGCCTAGGGTGCTACACGTGGATTGACATCACGCCCGACGTGACACGGCAGCACACGAAATAAAGTGATTGCGTCATTGTGGCGTTCCTTCAGGAAACACGTGGTCAATTTGACGTCCAGCGCGGACTTTATGATGTCACGTGGGATTCCTCTATTGTCTATCGGCCACCATTGTGAAGTACCGGTAGATACAAATGATAAAGCAATTCTACAGATGACTTTCAGCGACTCGCTTGTTGTAACTTATTTTGTTCACACCAGATGGCGCGGGGTCTAAGAAATCGCAAATTTCATTCAAAATGAAGAATAAAAATATCTTGACGTGCAGGGGTTAGAGCAGACGCACGCGGTAACCAGAAACAGAACATTTATTTTTTGGGCCTAAGAGTGCATGCCAAATAAAAATGCAAACTCCGCACAACTTTTCACTCAAAACAACCAACTCTTTCAAACGCAATAATACAGAAAATAAGAAATAAAACAAGCACAGCATTGAACGTCCCCCGTCGCCCCGGGTGCAAGTCCGACGGGCATGTATTTTGAAGATTCCGTTCAGTATTAACATGATTAATGGCACAATCACAGTTTATGTGATTCGGATTTTTGGCCCCCTGGTGGCAAAGTGGAAAATCAGATTTGGTCGATTCTTTGACGCGACACACCGTTGGCCCATGATACATCCCTCCACCAAATATCAACCCAAAATTTTCAGTCATTCCAAAGTTACAGAGCGGAAGGGAACTTATGTGGTTTTTACAAAGCGCCCCCTACAGGGCTGAAAAGTGAATGTAATTGAAAACCCACAGAGTATATTATGTACCCTTGCTACATGAGCCTACCATAAAAATTTTGTGAAATTCCGTTCAGTATTAAAGGCGTAATCGCAGTTTTTGTGTTTTGGCTTTTGGCCCCCTGGTGGCAAAGTGGAAAATCAGATTTGGTCGATTCTTTGACGCGACACACCGTTGGCCCATGATACATCCCTCCACCAAATATCAACCCAAAATTTTCAGTCGTTCATAAGTTACAGAGCGGAAGGGAACTTATGTGGTTTTTACAAAGCGCCCCCTACAGGGCTGAAAAATGAATGTAATTGAAAACCCGCAGAGTATATTATGTACCCTTGCTAGATGAGCCTACCATAAAAATTTTGTGAAATTCCGTTCAGTATTAAAGGCGTAATCGCAGTTTTTGTGTTTTGGCTTTTGGCCCCCTGGTGGCAAAGTGGAGAATCGGATTTGGCCGATTCTTTCACGCGACACACCTTTGGCCCATGATACATCCCTCCACCAAATATGAATCCAAAATCTTCAGTCGTTCTTAAGTTATAGAGCGGAAGGGACTAGTAGCGGCGAGCGGCATAGGCGCACGGACGGCCGGTATTTTCAAGTCCCCCTCCGAGGGCTCCGGGGGACAATTAACAGATACATGTATATCGGTGTTCATCTGGTTAACTAAAACCTAAATATCCTGGGATAATTTACATCAGCAATAATGTATCAGTTTTCAATGTGTACATACATTAGCATAATGCCGGATAGCATTACCGGACGTCCGATGGAGAGCAAAATTTTGAATCCGTTCATGTCCGTTCGCGAGCGTTTCTTGTCCGTTCCATCCGGCGGAAAGTTTTGTGCATGCACAAAACTTGGAATGGACGCCACTGGGCAAAGACGTCCACTGTTTGTACAGTTGTTGTGTGCTGTACATTCATTTTGTACAGAACTCGTTCGTTGTTCGCCCTGTACTTGTCACTTCGCATTCGTTGACGTCCGGTGGAGTTAACTCCCAGGCGGGGCGACTACCTGACCTGCAATGGGTGCACAGGCCTGGCACTTTGCCCATGTTGAAGTTAGGGTGAATCATACTTTACCGTAAAATTCAATACAGTGGGTTCTAAGCAGAAAAGAAATGTCGTGAAATTAAATTTCTACATTGCACAGCACATTACTACAATCTGAATTTCACTACTGGTTATCTGTACAGCAGACAATAGTGAGGTTCCGCATCGCCACGAATTCCGAATCACGAAATGATTTCAGGGCTGCATGACGTTACATCATGACGCCGTTTCTTCGTCTATCCGTGGTTGTTCGACCTTCGGCCTTGTTAACGGTGTGACAACCTCTCTTTAACACCACGTCATTATGTTACACTGACATTTTAAAGCGCCACGCTATGCATCCAAAACTGAATTTCGTGACGCCGTCGTAGTGCATCTCATTTACGGTGACCTCGTTCATAGCATTATACACACGATCGATGTACACCATTTACACACAGAGCTAATTCATGGTGGTGAGGTTGATCATGATCTTGTCAGTGCATGCTCGACAAGACTGTTCAAATCTATCGATTTGAATGATGTAAGTCACCAATTAGGTATTCTGTGTGTTCTTACACACAAACGAATGAGCTGAAGCATGTGTACCTTAGGCCTACCTGATGAAGGGTTATTCACGCTATAACACCACGTTGAACTTGTCAAGTGGTGAAGCTATGGCTGCCATGATATAGTATCAGTCCAGCATCGGTGTTATCACTGGCTATATACGGCTGGACAGGGGACCAGTCATATTGAGGTGTGGAGGGAGAAATAGTCACCGAACGCATATAGTTGTGCTTTAAGCATTTACTCCACTGCTTAAGTATGCCAGGTATATCCGATAACCTCTATGCTCAGAAAAGCCCCAAAACATTTTTCTTGGAAATGAAAATTATCTATTCGTAATTCGTAAACTACCTACGAAGATTTAGGCCGTCCTCGTCAAAATGCAACAAATTTGCACGACATCACGAAAGAGACGCAACGTCATATGTTAAAGTGATGACGTCATAGTCAAAACATATTTGAAATTCGGAGACGTTGCGGAACCTCGCTATTGATTCAAATCAACACTAAGGCCTTATAATCTCAAAAAACTTAATGTATACAGACAGATTTCTAATATCAAAAGGATAGGCTATGCACGCTTCACCTTCACTCAGGAAATGGAAGAAAATGTGAAAGGAGAAATGACTATACATGTAGAGCTTGTGCAGATGACGTCATCACGAAAAAATCCGCCATCTTGCCGGTCAAACTGACGTCATATGACGTCGTCGACCCACGTGGTGCAGTTTGTCGTCAGCGCAGGTGGAGTGTTGCGTCTTCAACCATGGAGCGATCTGCACGTGGCGCACTTTGTCGTTGACCGCCAGCATGGCGGACCGCCGGTCAAACGTGACGTCATAATGAGCCGCTGCACAAGCTCTATACAAACTTTCGGGGGAGAAAATCATACCACCACTTAACAGGGGTTTAGATAATTTTTTTAAAGCCAGGAGTACTTTACTCATCTTGTATTTAGTGAGTGCGTACACTACTCTCCTGGCCCCTGTAAAGTGGCGTATTTTACGCATGCCCAGTGCTACCAGAGCAGGATACGCCAGAACTGTGTAGTGACAGCTCATCAAACTGTGTAGTGAGACTTGGAAAGATTCTGACGTCATGCCTGCATTGCAAATAGCGGCCATGGCGGCAATCTCATCGCACTTTGCATGCTGAATGTGGAACTTTTTTCCCGCTTTTAAATAGAGTTTTCAATTGGTTGCGTATTTAACGGATCTTAACAGTATCATAGTGCATACAGTCCGCATCTGAGGCTTTTTTGGCATGCGTATGTTACGTCTTGTGCAAGATTTCACTTGCGTTTTTCACTAATGCCGTGTTCACACTAGGGTTTTATATCGAATTGAATTCGCAATAAAGGCCAATTCCGATATAACGCGTCACACTCAATTCAAAATAGATCACTTTTATACCAATTTAACCAAACCGGTATTTGAATCGGTTTGGATTCGCATTAGCGAAATCGAAATAGTTATGTACTGCACAGTATACAGTGGAACCCCGGTCGACGACCACCCCTATAACGCGACCACCCCGGAAAGACGACCAGTTTTCAATTGTCCCGATTGTTTTTCTCTTTATTTCCCTTTGGAGAGTTTCACTAACGCGACCACCCCGCTATCCAGACCGCGACCACAGCTTTGGCTGTCCCAAGTGGCAATTAGCACCTCGGTAACACGACCACCCGCAACCTAATTAGTGGTCTGATTATCAAACAAAGGCGAGTCAGCAGTGTGTGTGTACCATGACATAAGCCATGTGCATGACGGTTGGGGTCAGCGATCATAAAAGGCAGGCCTAAGCATGAGACGGGCGCAATATTTACACGGAATTCACCATTTCCACACCTGCCAGTCGTCCATCATAGTCGTCACAGTGTCAGTGGGCTATCTGCTTACTAGTATCAGGCCAGGCTGGAGATGGTCTAGTCTGGTTTATTAAACGAAACATGGATAAAAAGGAAAATATGACACTCAGTTTACTTCGGTCTGGATCGGCACTCATCGGGCCGATTTCGGTAAGGCGACCACCCCGCTAATGCGACCACTTTGGGTCTGTCCCGTGGGTGGTCGTGTTACCGGGGTTCCACTGTACATTCAACATGTTCAATGTAGGCCTGACGTCATGACGCGTTTTGTTTCGAATCGAAATCGGTTTAGTTGTAGTGTGACCCGACCCGGCGTAACCAAATCGATTTCCATATTTCGATTTACGGAAACCGATTTCGATTCGCAATAGGTGTGAACGCAGCATAAGATTTCCAACAAGATTTGCGTATTTAGGCCAACGCAAATACACATGTTATCTAAACTCCTGCCTTAAAACTGTGGGCACCACTGAACCGTCATCAAGAAAAACATCCTCAGATTCATTTACAACCTCAGCCTTCTATAGCATAATGGAGCTTGTGCAGTGGCTCATTGTGACGTCACTTTTGACCGGCGGTCCACTTTGCTGACGTCGACGACAAAGTGTGCAACGTGTAGATCACGTCATGGTTGAAGTCACACACACCAACACCCCACTTGCACCGACAAAAAAGTGCACCACGTGAGTCAACGACGTCATTTAATGACGTCATTTGACATCAATTTGACCGTCAAGATGGTGGATTTTTCTGTGATGACGTCATCTGCACAAGCTCCATTGAGAAGGTGTCTTCAAGATGTGTTAATGAGGGGGGGGGGGGAAGGCGGGATATACCGTAATCGTTATCTAGGACTTGGCAGTATACATGTTGATGTCAGTTTTTCCCCAAATGAAAAGCCCTACCTTTTCTCTAAAATAACTCAGTTATGCAAACTTCCAAATGAAGAAAGCTTCATTGAATGAAATGGTCCATGGACCATGTGCACACCTGTTGGACATAACAGTGTAATGATAGAGGGAGGTACATTACATATCAGCTGTGAGCAATCTGGGCAAGTCATTCCTAAGATTTATAGGACTTTGATGATTTTTGGGTTATGCCACCTGGCGGCCATATTGGATGTCCGATCGTGCCGAAACTCGGTATTTTTGAAGGTACCCCTCTACTACAAATTTATGCAAGATATGAAGTCGCTCGGTGAAATAATGGTGAACTGTGGCAGGTTCGTTACTTTTGTACAACTTTGACATCTGTGACCTTGAAAAGTAGGTCAAATCAAAAACCCGTTATTTATGTTACGTATCCTAATTTGATACACCTATGATAAAAAATTTGGAGATGATCTACACATGTAGTTATTAGTTCAGGAGTTATTGCACTTTTTGTGTTTTTGGTTTTGGCCACCTGGTGGCCAAGCCAAGAATCAAATTGGACCGAAACTTGGTGTTATAGGTCATCTGACCTAGGGGTACAAGGCTCAAAATAAGCGGTATCGCATCGCAATTTGCGACAGAAAAATCAGAAAGTGCGATTATGGCCGAGGAGGTACATTTGCAAAATTGCTACACATCGTTTTCAAGTAGAGACAGCCGTGGCTGGCCAGCAGCGGCCGTCGAGGAGTCAGTCAGTCATAGTTCATCGGCAACTAACAACACCAACCAAACCTCGCTTACATGATTGTTACACATGAGTCACAGTGTTAGTTGCTACACAAAGTACCAAAATTGCGAATCAAATGGAACCCTTGATTGGCAATTTTGCTACACAAGTAAAAAAAGTTATTTTGAGCCTTGGGGTATATACGGGAGAATCCAACTTTACCTCGACGCGAGTCCATGTCATAAAAATTTTCTAAGTTCTAATAATACCATAATATAGAGGGGCAGCATAATGGTAAATGGAACAGCTTGTATTATACCTAAGCTGTTCCATCTACCATTATGCTACCCCTACTATATTACGATATTTTTAGATCTTACAAAATTTTTATGACCTGGACTCGCGTCGAGGTAAGTTGGATTCTCCCGTATGTACCGGTACCAAGTTTCAGATCAATAGCCCCAGCGGTTACGAAACGTGCCCTGCTAACAGACAACAATGGACGACAATGACGGACACTGCATGATGACTATAGCTCACAGGCGAGCTATTAAAATCTCCCTGGTTAGATATCAATGGTGAGTGCGGAATAATCGGGAGAGAAAAAGTGACGTGATAGAAACGACGTAATGAACTCCTCGTGTTCTTGCACTGCGTGAATCGTCACCGAGCCACACGCCAGCATCACCACTACACCTTATCCACACAAGCAGGTAAGAATACTGCATTTTCTTTCATTTACAATATATACATGGAATAGGTCAATATCTCTTCAATAGGTGGCACTGTTGGGCGTTCATCTCTTCCGCCGGCAGACGCGTTTGTGATCTTTATGCCAGTGTTCCTGTTGACAGGAGATACTGCAGTATGACGTATTCCAGCAACAGTGATACATCGCCTCTTCCTCACAGTTGTAACACTGAAATGGTAAAACAGTTGTAACACTGAAATGGTAAAACAGTTGCAACACTGAAATGGTAAAACAGTTGTAACACCGAAATGGTAAAACAGTTGTAACACTGAAATGGTAAAACAGTTGTAACACTGAAATGGTAAAACAGTTGTAACACCGAAATGGTAAAACAATTGTAACACTGAAATGGTAAAAAAAACTTAAGTCAAAATTTCACTCCGATTACTATATCAGGGGCCGATTTCACAAAGGGTGTTTAGCTAAATCAGCATTCAAATTCATAGTTATTCAGGTTAAAGGCCTAGAAAAGTATTGTTTTGCTGCCTGTATGCTGCTTGATCGGTGGCGTTTACCAGCAGGATAATCACACGCGGCTAACATTCCTGCATTTACGTCCAGGAGGACAAAAGAAGAAGAGTTGAATGACTCTAAACAAGGCCTCTTGAGTACTCGCTGGAACTGAGATTTTGCCAGTCGCTGCGAGTTGCACGTGTTCAACTTTCTAGCGACTAGTTGTACCCAGTTTCGTTCAGTCGCTGCGATGTACGCGGGCTTGTGAGTGATCAGTGCCAATTTTCTGAACGAAACCTACTCTCGTCGAGTCTCAGCACCCCGGATGTTATCCGAGTTGCTGCCAGTTGCAAGTGCGATAAACGCGGTCAGGACATGACGACTGATTGGATCCTCCTAGTTTTACTGAGTTGCTGAATTTGAGATGTGCCCACAGCGCCTACATGACCAGCAACTGATCAGATCAGTTACTTCCAGTCGCAAGTGCAAACGCCTGGCTTAATGGAAGGGTCTACTGTACAGAAAACTTACCCATTGCTTTTTCTTGGTGGACGATATTTGTTCCTTGTGCTTCTGGGCAAGTTTTTTCATTTCTTCCATGTACTTGGCACGGACTTCCTCCTCAGTTTTCTTTCGCAGACGATCTGTTTCTCGTTGGATGTTGTTGATGGCACGTGACACCGCCTGCTGTTTGTCCTGTTCAAAGTCTTTCTGTAACTGTAACATATTATGATGGAATAATTAAATACGTTTACTCACTTATTACACAAGCCATATTTATATGACTCTTCTAAACCACACGTGTACTAATCATACTCTGTTTCTGTTTTACAGGTCTTCAATTAGCCCCAACACTCAACAATGCGGCTTTGTTTCTATTCATCTATTACTTCCCACACCTCCTGTTTGCACAGGGTTTCTTTATTTCAGATTTACTTGTAATGTTGGGATCCAGCTCATTACACTTCTGGTAGCTCGACTTGAAAGTGCCAGCCTGAAGAAGACCCCGGTTGGGGTCAAAAATTTGCTAAGATTCTGGAAATTGACTTCCTGTTTATCATCAGATGGAATAATTAGACGCAGAACAAGTGCACTGCATTTGAACAGGGGTTTAAATAATATTTTAAAACCCAGGAGTACTTTACTCATCTTGTATTTAGTGAGTGCGTACACTACTCTCCTGGCCCCTGTAAAGTGGCGTATTTTGCGCATGCCCGGCGCTACCGGATGAGGATACGCCAGAACTGTGTAGTGACAGCTCATCAAAACTGAGTTGGCACCGGATTAACGAACCTATTTTTTCAAGTGGGTTGAATCAGAATCACCCAAACCGAATCAGTTATCCCACTCCCAGGTCAGAAAGTGCGTGCGACACGCTCAATCCGGATCAACGAACCCGGAAAACAATTTACCATGCAGAGCATGTGTAGTAGCCCACTTGTTTTAGCAATAGTAAAAGTAAAGTCGTCTCTGAATTTCGGAAATTTTTGACCCCAACCGGGGTCTTCCTCAGGCACTTTCTCGTAGAGATCCCAGCAGACTTCTACTTGAAGGTCCCTGAGGAAGACCACGGTTAGGGGGCGAAAATTTGTGAAATTTGGAGACGACTTTACTTTTACTATCATTTTGTGTGTTGTTTTTTGTGCTCTATGTTTAACCTCTGTTCTAGCGCAATGGGAGAAACATTGACCTTGACCGCTCAGATGTTTACAATCGTTCATAGACGTCGCGTTTGTCCTGGATTGAGTGTGACGCAGTTAATTCGGATTGACTTTAGTTTAAAGTGCAGTTTGGGAGCACCGTTTTCAATCCGGATTAACTAACCCAAATTCCATAACCCGGGATAGAGCAGGGCTCGAAAATAGTCTGGAGCAATAGCTCCTAGGAAATGGCCTTCTGCTCCAGAACTGCAAAGTCTGAAGCTAAAAACAGTGCCGGGCATAACTGGCATAATTTACATACATTGGGTCATATGAATAAAGACTAGCAAATGCTTTTACTTCAGACTTGTACAGCATTCCATAGTGCATTTGTGTTGCAAAATTCAAGTAAAAGCATTTACTAGTCTTTATTCATATGATCCATTGAATCAAACAGCTTCAGACAAATTGCTCAGTGCTCCAGTGTAAAAGCACCCCTGGAGCTGTTTTTAGCTCCAGAGTGAAAAACCTTATTTTCGAGCCCTGTAGAGAATTCGGTACCAATATGATTACCTACCCGTTCTGACAACTCCTTCAAAGCGTCAGCTTTATCATCGTCGTGTCCTTTATTCATCTTCTCCTTTAAGTCACTGATGACCTTCTGATACTTGACGTCACAGTTACAGCTGCCGTCAGAGGCGGGAACCTCCTCACTCTCAGTCTGTGTCGTCTTGACAGACGGTTTGACACCCTGTGAACGGAAACGTCAAACAGGACATTTCATAAAACCTTTCAATATCAGAGGCACAATCTAAAGCCTAGTGTACATCACACTTGCGACTGGAGACAACTAGTCGCCACTCAGCTACTGGCGACTGGGAGGATCTAGCTGGAACTGGAGGTGACTGATCAGTCGCCTGAAACGGTCGATGTACGCACCCTTGCGACTCGCTGGAACTGAGATTTTGCCAGTCGCTGCGAGGACATTGTGACCCTCCACAGCAAAACAAGACGCATGTCACTCTTAGCTTGGCAGGTTGAGACCAAATGTTTGTCACTTTCAATATTGTGTGTCTGTTATGAAATCTGAAATAATCTATTTCTTCCATTCTCTCCTGGTGTCATCTTAGTTCGTTGAGGCTCACCTTCTGAGCGACATGCGACTGGTTTTGCTGTGGAGGGTCACATTTCATAAAACCTTTCAATATAAGAGGCACAATCTAACTGCATCTAAAGGTGTTTCTCCAAAACCACATGAGAGAGCCTTCTAATGTAACTGGCTCTCTATCTTCAATTCACCATTGTTGGTTTATGTTTATGATAAAAGTTTGTGCAATGGGGAACCCGCGTGACAAACTAGAATAATAGATGGCGCAGCGAGTATAAGACCCGAATGATGCACCGACATCGTTTTTTTCACTGTTGACGTCGGGCCGTCAAAACATCTGTGTACATTTTTCTACACAATTTTCCACAGGATTTTCCCCAAAGACGCTGTCAATATTGGCATCCTGTGGCATTTCAGACGAAACAAAGCAGTGATACACGGAGAACTTTAAACATGAAACAGGACAGTGTAATTTAATCAAAATTGAACCAAAGAGAGTGGTTTATTTTGGGGCAAGAAGTAAATGGAAATACTGTTAGAAAATAGGACTTTCGGGTCTTACACTGACAGCGCCACGTCATGGCTTAGGGATCATCTGAAAATTGCTTGATGTCCGGAGAGACAACATTTTTTCGTCTGGGGGAAAAAAATTTCGTATTTTTTAGAACTTTTGGCATCACATGTAAATGAGAAGAAAGAAACCAGAGACCTTCCAATATAGGAAGATTATCATGTTTTATCATGTACCCTACTGGTCCTCCGTAGAAACACCAAGTAATTCTGAAATAAAAGTGTTGATGCCAGACATATGACTTTTTTCGTCATTTAGAGGGGGAGGGGGTCCAGAGAGAGATGAAAAAATTTTGTCTCTCCGGGCATCAAGCAATTTTGAGATGATCCCTTAGTTCACGGGTACCTCATTGACTGATTCATTTCATCCATACATGTATCTTGCACTAGTACTCACTTTCTGTGGTGTCTGTGTGGTGGAATGCACAGTGCTTACTTTAGGGACTTTGTCTTCACTTGATGTGACTAGATTGACATCTTCAGGGGTCGGCGCTTGATCAACCGAAATCTGAAAATAATCAGAAATTCACAATTAAAAGTCAGGAACAAGCACAACAGTTCAAGAAATTCACAACATAAACGTAGGGTAACCATTCACAATGACATACCAGATTTCCCTCAAAATGACATCGTGTACAAAATGACACAACCATGACATCATGTACTTAAATGCACTGCATTACATGGCATCATAAAGCCAGGCGTACATCGCACTTGCGACTGGAAGTAACTGATCTGATCAGTCGCTGGTGATGTACGCGCTGCGTGCACATCGCAAATTCAGCAACTCAGTAAAACTACCGTAGGAGGATCCAATCAGTTTTCATGTCCTGACTGCGTACATCGCACTTGCGACTGGCGGCAACTCGGGTAGCATCCGGGGCGTTGAGACTGGATGAGACTAGGTTTTGTTCAGAAAATTGGCACTGATCAGTCGCAAGCCCGCGTATACCGCAGTGACTGAACGAAACTGGGTACAACTAGTCGCTAGAAAGTTGAACATGTGCGACTTGCGGCGACTGGCAAAATCTCAGTTCCAGCCAGTCGCAAGGGTGCGTACATCGACCATTTCTGGCGACTGATCAGTCGCCTCCAGTTCCAGCTAGATCCTCCCCGTCGCCAGTAGCTCAGTGGCGACTAGTTGTCTCCAGTTGCAAGTGTGATGTACGCTAGGCTTAAGACACGAATATCTGCAGCAAAATAGTTAAGAAGATATGACCATTTACCCGTGTTGCTGTAACTTTACTGGCCGCTGCAGCCTCATTCTCAGATTCCTCCGTTTCAGCACTCGACTCGTGTTTCTTCTTCCGCGGGCGCGGCGACTTTTCATCCACTTTCTTCTTCTTCTCTTTCTTCGAAGGCGTCTCATTCTCCGACAGATCATCAACGCTCGATTCACGCTTCTTCTTTTTGGGCGTCTTATCAACTTTCTTCCGGGGCGTCTCACTCTCCGACACATCATCGACGCTAGATTCCCTTTTTTTCTTTCTGGGCGATTTCTCTACTTTCGGCGACGGCGTCTCTTTCTTGGCTTTTTTCTCCTTCTTCGGTTCGTCCCATTCGATACTCAACTCCCGCTTTTTCCGTTTTCGTTTTGGTCTTTCATTCACCGGACTAATCACCTGTTTGGGCAGCTCCGGCGTTGTCGTTCGTTTCTTCGGTACAACAGCCGCCTCCGGCTCCTTCTCAGCCTCCGAGTGCGCTGCATCATTTTCCTCTCCCCCCTCCGCCTCTCCGTTCTCCTGACCAGCCTCATCCTGGTCCATCTCCTCCTCTTTC
The DNA here is from genome assembly GCA_002633025.1 of Notospermus geniculatus. Lineage (NCBI taxonomy): Eukaryota > Metazoa > Nemertea > Pilidiophora > Heteronemertea > Lineidae > Notospermus > Notospermus geniculatus. The sequence goes on from NMRB01000866.1 coordinate 95,470, forward strand.
TCATCATCCTCAATATGGCCGATATGCATCAACCGTGGAACATCGGTCAAATCATCATCACTCAAATCATCAATATCTGATTCCGTTATCCCCTGACGTTTTCTCTCAAGCTGTTTCTCAAGTTGTTTTTCAAGAAGTTCCTTATGACGCTGTAGTTCCTCGCACGCCTTCGTAAAACCTGTCAAGTTACCAGTAAAGAGAGAAACAATTTATAAACAGCGTTAGTACTTGTTCTGATAGAAAATGAAATGGTCCATGGACCATGTGCTCACCTGGGTGAACGTACCAGAAAAACAAATGACAAATGTTAAATCGAAATGTTCCAGGGTCATGTATCCTCATTAGATGCACCTGATAAAAATTTGGAGACAATCCAGTTACAGTTCAGGAGTTACTGGATTTTGAGCTTTGGTTTTGGCCACCTGGTGGCCAAGCGGAGAATCGAATTGGACCGAAAAGTGGTGTCGTAGGTAACCTGACATAGGGGTGTATATGAACCAAGGTTCAAGTTAATAGCCCAAGCAGTTATGAAACGCGCCACCAAATGACTAAATTTTGAACTTTGACCTCTGTGACCTTGAAAAGTCGGTCAAATCAAAAACCCTTACTTATGTCATGCATCCTCATTAGAAGCACCAATGATAAAAATTTGGAGAGGATCCACTCATTAATTCATGAGTTATTGCACTTTTTGTCTTTTTGGTTTCCGCCACCTGGTGGCCAAGCTAAGAGTCAAATCGGACCGAAACTTGGGGTCATAGGTCATCTGACCAAGGGGAATATATGTACCAAATTTCAGGTCAATAGCAGCTGCGGTTACGAAACGTGCCACCTAAGGCAAAATTTTGAACTTTGACCTCTGTGACCTTGAAAAGTAGGTCAAACCAAAAACCCGTTATATATGTAATGTACCCTCATTAGATACACCTATGATAAAAATTTGGAGGTGATCCAGTCATTAGTTCAGGAGTTATTGCACTTTTTGTGTTTTCAGTTTTAGCCACCTGGTGGCCAAGCCAAGAATCGAATCGGACCGAAACTTGTTGTCATAGGTCATATGACCTAGGGGTATATATGTACCAAGTTTCAGATCAATAGCCCCAGCGGTTACGAAACGTGCCCTGCTAACGGACGACGACGGACGACGACGACGACGACGACGGACGACGACGGACGCACAACCATTGTATAAGCTCACCACAGGTGAGCTAAAAAGTCATTAACTCATTGACCTGTATTTGTGACCTGTTCCAGGAAACCATCCATTTGTCAAAAATGTTCATATCCTATGTTTTGATGGATTTGTGTAGAAGAGACAGAGAACTTTATAATGACACTTAAATTTTGATAATCGGACAATACATATGGGAATTCTAGTTTTCGGAAGGTCACGTGTCGATAAAACACCGTTTTTTCGAAAAAACAAAGAAAATACGCTGTGAGGTCAAAAAATGACAATGGTTTGGGTTTGAATCATAAAGTGAAAATTTAACACTTTATAATGACAATCTCTGGGTTTTGGTGGGAAGAAATGTGTTTGAAATAAGTTCACAAACTTTCTATCGAAAAAAAAAATTTTGAAAAAAACTTTGAATTTTTTTTTCCTTTGACATTTATGCTAATGTGTAGCTGGCGACTTTATCCTGGTTTTCCTGGGACAGGTCACATTTGTATTAGATTTTCTATTGAGGTTGAAGCCGTAGCATTATTGGCCTGGTGAGTAAGGAAGAGGTGGACGGGTTTGGTTCTGATACCAAAGCTCGGTGTAGTTAAAACGAGGCTAATGCATTATCTATTGAAAACAAGGCTGACTGCGTCATATTCATAAAGCGGTTCTATCATATAGAACCGTCTTAGGCCGGTTCCAAGTGTAGTGGTGAAGCACACTTGGAACCGGCCTAAGACGGTTCTAATGATAGAACCGCTTTATGAATACGACCCACTGTGACCAAGGTGGTTTAGAATACTACACCAAACCACCGTGGTTGCGGGCCTTGTGCCAGAGATACTGTGATGGAAGTATAGGTATGGAGGAATTCTTACATGGTGTTGGACCCCATATTCCCCTTGGAAATAATTGACTTGTGATGGCATTTTTACCACAGCATATTTACTGCGAGCATTTTTACCGTGTACCGGCTAGAGCAGTGCCATTACCAGTAGGTTCATAAAAGCCGTAACACAGAGACAAAATGGGGACATCAAATCGAACACAGAGACAAAATGGGGACATCAAATCTAACACAATGACAAAATGGGGACATCAAATCTAAGACAGAGACAAAATGGGGACACCAAATCTAACACAAAGACAAAATGGGGACATGAAATCTAACACAAATACCAAATGGGGACATGAAATCTACAACAGAGACAAAATGGGGACATGAAATCTAACAAAGAACCTATCCTAAAGCAACCTATCTACCATGCAGAGTACATTGTATGATACTTACTTGATGTCTTCTTGACCGTGATGTGTTTAGGGTTTGTGTCGATTGGTTTTACTGATGATTTGGGGACAGTTGCCCTGAAAAAGACAACAAATATATACATTGGCCGAAGTCTTCTTCAATTTGAGGTGCACCATTTGAAAATTAACAATTACAGTGGAACCTCTCTATTAACGCCACCTTCAGGACTGGTAGCTGCTGTCCTTAAGGTACTGCCACACCAAAGTAGTTCCCAAAACGTCCTGTCCCGTCCTAAAAAATCATAAAATGGGCTAGAACGTGTAACGTTGGCCAAATAATGGGTCATACACGTATGAGTACAGACCTGCAAAAGTGCATTTACTGGTAATTCAGGTTTGTAAAGCATTGCCTAGTGCATTTGTATTGCAAAATTCAAGTAAAAGCATTTACTAGTCTTTATTCACATGACCCAATGGCTGGTATTCATAAAACCTAGCAAATGCTTTTACTTCAAGTTTTGTAATATATTTACATTGGACCTCGCTGTGTAAATCTTAAGTGAAAGCATTTGCTAACTTTTATGAATACCAGCCAATGTCTCTAAGTGCTGGAGCACCCTTCCCATCTGAGCCATTCCATGAAGTTCGTAAAAAGACTGTAAAAGGTTGCCACTACGTCCACTCCGTTCGCACAGTTTGAGCCCGTACGGCAAGATTTTCAAGAACGTACTGAGAACTAGTTTGGTGTCATGGGGGTATTAATTGGGAGATGGCCTGAATACAGATGTCAAAATGGATAGATATGGACAGTTTTGGACTGAACTATGGTGTCCCTAATAGAGAGGTGTCCTCCTGGCAGAGGCTTTCTCATAAGACAGGTTCCACTATATCGAGGTCAAACTCTGGGACAGGCAGAGCACCCACGGATCACCACTTACCTCTGGTGCAAGCTCCCGAAGAATCTGACATCATAGCCATCTCTTGTGACCTTAATGACCTTCGCCGGCCAGTAGTTGAAACCACGCTGCTTTGCGTACACTAAATCATGCGGTGGGGACTGAAATGGAAGGAAACATTGACTTTCTGATTAAAGACAATTACCTTGCATTGCAAATGGTGACCATGGCGGCTTCACTTGTAAAGATTTTTTATTTAGCTACTGAAAACATGTGGGAATCGCCCGTTTTGGCTGTTTTTTCTTGCGGGTGATACGGGAGTTTTGGTGGGAATCCCACAATCGCGCTGCTTAGCGGAAGCCCTGTCCACTGAAATCGCAAACACAACCTCGGTCTGAAACTGAATGACGTGACGCAGCAAACCCCAGGACAGCGACTTCGATGACGTTGCATCAGAGTCGACCATTGCTGAATCATGGACTGCGTCACGACAGCTGGTTTCAGGTTGAGGTTTTGTTGGCGATTTCGGTGGAGGTGCGCAGATCTGGGAATTTGGGATTTGTCTATAATCTGACAGATTTGCTTCAAAAGGTGAGGGGTGGTTAGAACCCTTATATTAGTGAGGTTTTGCAAACTTACGTTTTACATTTACGATTACAATTTGAAAACGTCATGACGTCGGCTCTGCGGGACGTTTTTACGTGCAAATCGCTTGCTACACGTAAGAAAGTTACGATTTAATCAAAGCCAAATATTTCATATTTGTAATCCAAGAATTCGCCTGCAATTTAACACATTCATAAATGGGTATATTTCGCAGTTGCAGCAAAAATGACAAGAAGAATGCTTGGCACATCTGTCCTGGAGCGCTTGCCAAACATGGGATACATCGACCCTCTTTTACCTGGCACGGGAAGTTTCAGGTCAAATGATGACGCCATCGTGTCACGTTCTTTCTTGAGATGAGGTGTGACGTCATGACGTCGTCAAATCGTAATTGTAAATGTAAAACGTAAGCTTGCAAAACCTCCCTAATCAAACAGTGTTACTCTCTCATGAGCACTGCTAGTAGCATTATCAAGTACAATATTCAAAGTGATTCTCCTACTTACACAAGGCTCACAGAACCAGTCTTTTGGTTTTGCGTTGGACATGAAGTAACAATCTTTACATAAACGAATCTCATCAAGCTGAAAGAGAAAACGGACACTCTTTAAAACAGTTCCATCCCTATATACTTCAAGGAATTCTCTTCCAGGCATCAGCATATAATACATAGGTCGCACAGCTTTCCGACTCCGGCTTCAAATACCAGAATGAATTGCAGTCCGCTGTAGACATCCCTGATAAAAACGATTTGATAGACGTTTGCAAATCGTAAAATGCCATAACTTTGTGGCAGAATAATTTTGACTCGTAATCGGAAGTGGAAGTAAATCGCAAATATTATAGTCGTGTTTCAAGTCGTAACGACTAGGATTACGACTTCTGTATTCATTATTTATCTGCATTTCCGATCTATGAGGCCAAATTTTTCTGCCTTCAATTTATGGTGTTTGACGAATAGACAATATCAGTCCAAAAGAGCGCAGCACCTGACGGGTAACTACAGCGTCACGACGTCCCGTACTCATTCCATGACATCTTGACTTGAGACGACGTCATGATCGCTGAAACATGTGGAGGTTTTTCGAGTGACGTCATGGCATTCAGAATGGGGCACGGGACGTTGTGACGTTGTAGGCCTCGCCAGTTACCGTCAGGTGCTGCGCTCTATTGGAGTGATACAGTCTATTGAAAACTTCTATCAAATTGTATTTATCAAGGACGTCCATAGCGGACTGCAATTCATTCTCGTAGTTGAAGTCGGAGTCGGGCCGCTGCAGAACCTCTCTAATGCCAATTTATTAGGATGAAAATGTCACCAACAGCGGTGTAGCATATACCTACATCATACATGCAGTCCTTGACCATTGCTTTTGCCAACTCTGTCATCTGATTGGTGTCTGAAAAAAGTGGAACAGTATGAGAACAAAATTATCCACAAGAGAATCCCTATTCGCCATCTAGGGGGCCACGGGGGTGTAGTGGTTCGTGTCTCCGACTAGTGGTCAGAGGGTCCCGGATTCGAATCCCACTGGGCGTGAGACTTTGGGCAAGTCTCTTTGCCTCACTGGCCTCTCTCCACCCAGGTGTATAAATGGGTACCGGTCGGAAATGCTTGATTGTAGCGCTGAATGAGCAGCTCATCTGAGTTCTACTGAAAGGTTTCAGGATAGACTGGGGTTAAAGTGTACAGTCGGATGACACCTCTACCATTGTTGATATCAGATTATAAACCCAAACTTTAAAGCGAATGGCTCGCGGGGTTTGTTTACATTTTTGGTGGTACCTCCCATAGAGAGTGAATCTCGCCTCCAGGCAAAGCCGTGCTCCAGCCATATGCAAAACGTGTGCACATATGCGAACGTAAACACTGGGGACGAGGTTCCATTAAAAATTTGTTAAAATGGGTTAATGACGTTTTCAAATTTAGTCGGTCAAAATGTACATTTTTATTAGTGTTTCAGCCAGGATTTGAAAAAGGCAGGGCAGAGAGGCATCCATTCTCAAAAGGGCAGGGTGCCATGATAGGCCATGCCCTGCTTTGGTTCTCAGCCACCAAGGGCACGGCACGGCATATCAGGTCACGACGCATGTCTGACTCTAATAATCATCACACAAATGATTTTTTTCTGCTTCGGCAGTCAAAGGGTTAAATCACAACAGTACATGTATGTACTGTAAAAAAATTCATGGAGAATGCTGATCATGCTCACTCTGAGCAAATAATTGCTAGTCTAGGCATATAAGTTGATTACAGTCATAGTGATCAAGGGGTTAAAACTTCAATGTGGTCAAGTTGGAAAGGGTTAAACAGGACAATTTCCAACCACGACTAATGCCAATCCCTTGTAAAAATCCAATATCAATACAAGTAACCATTTTGCATAAGTCTGTCTTATCAGCTGAAAGTTCAATGCAGTTGAGTATCAGATCCACGCGGGTCATCTGCATTTTCCCGCCAAAAAGATCGTCAATACCATGCAGCCGAAAGGCCTGCGGTCTGAAGTAAGATCAGTCATTCAAGTAAATATCTGTGTACTGGAAAGGAATTGGCGAACCTATTTGGTATGACTGGAGAGAGTACTCTTTCTGGATTACAGTCAAATAAATTGTTGAAGAATGCAGGCAAAGGTTTGGGAGAAATGGACTTGGATCTCTGCCAGATTGAAATGCTGAAGTCGCGGTTCTACCCAAGTTTTTCTTGCCATCCTTCATGCACACTTTGTGCTGGTTGCCTTTTCTTGTCGGCGTGTTTCATGTATTTCGTTCATTCGACGTTTCCCACTCGATTCGATCGATATTGATCGCAGCGCCACATACACCAATGGCAGTCCAGTTACGGCAGGAAATGTAACTAAACCAACCTCGGCTGCTTTATTTGGCACCTATTCTAAACACTGCCATGTGCACTTGAGGTAGTCTGCAGGTGAGGTTCAGGCTGTTGGTGCCGTCTGGACGTTGATGCGACTTGGGTTTTGAGTGGGAATTGGATTGAGAGTACTGAACACAGATCAACGATCTTTGTGAGGCATGAGTTAGTTGAACAAGGCATGGTTATAGTGCAGAAAAGGCATTCTTGCCTTCAAGAGAAGGCAGGGATGGTCAGAATTTAGGGCAGGGCGTTTTTTCCTGCTAAAAAGGGCAGTAGAGCGGACCATAAGCAAGGCAGGGCGCCGCGCCCTGCTATTCCGCTTTAGCTGAAACACTATTTATGCAATTCACATTGATTTTGAAGCGGCAGATTTTGCAAAATACGCCTCCAAAATTTGGCTCTCTAATGCATTTCACATTAAACTAAAATCCTTCTTTCGCCTTTTTCTCAAAATGGTGCTTGATATCGAGGACCAACTGTCATGGTGCCACAACAAACCCCGCAAGCCATTTACTTTAACTTTTTCAAAGAAGGCTCAAACTGACTCAAATGGCAAGCTGGCTCAAAATACTTGAGCCAGTTATTTTTTTAGGGGAACAAGCAAGCGTAAACGCTCACCTCCATAACACAGCGTGACATTATGAAGAACGAGTCTAGCATCCGCATAGAACTCTTCAAGATGGGTGTATTCTCTGGCAAGCGTCTTCTCCTCCATCGTATTCAGGTCTGTATCTTTGTAGATAAATGCCATACATTTCAATTCTTCCTCTTTTACTCCAAGGCGGTGCAACTCACGTGTCTGAAATAAACAACGGACAGTTATACTATAGACAACGGTTGGTTTAGCGCCAAACCGGTGAGACATGCAAAAATGATGATTTCGGCATGAAAACGGCATTTTTTTTCTAGTTTTTTGCATGAGTTTATTGTTCAGTGATGAGACTGGCCCAATTTTTAAAATCCGGAAACACCCCAAGTTTCTTAAACACCTCGCCAAGCTGCATTATGTTGCTGTTTACGTTTGGAGGAATAAACAGATCGGTTGAACAATAGCCTACATGCAATGGGGTACCGGCAAACAAAAAGGAGGCGCTGGTCATCAACCTGGGTAAAACACAAGTGCGCATGCTTTGCCAATGTTGAACGTCATCTGAATCGTGCGTCATTCTGACGTTACAAAAACTGCGTCATTCACAACCCATGACGTTGGTCATTGGCCTGTCATTTACGCTAAAATAGTGAAATTTATCGATTAAATTCATCATGTTCCCGCAGAGATTTTTGCTCAAAAGCAATAAGATATATGTATTTTAGCAGTTCTGTACTTAATGACAGAAAAGTAAAATTAGAAATTGAATGCAGCGTTTTAGTTATATTTGGCCTAGAAACAGGGTGTGCTATTCAGAATTAATTGGAAAATAACGTTAGCCTCACTTTCAATGACGCAGTTCTACCCAGGTTGATAGTCAGCGCCGCATCGCGGATGAGGTTTGCCGGTACCCCATTACAACAGATCATGATGGAATACAGAATCAGTTCGCGAATCAGCCCACCATTACCCATTCGCCATGTTGAACCACTGCGCAATACCATAAAGGAATCAACCATAAAGGTTCAACTGACAAAATTAGCATTTTATAAATGTGGACAATATCCCTTTAAAACCCAACAGATTTGCATTCTGACGTTTCCATGTGATAGGCAAGACCCTTCTGCACATTCACTGCAAATTGTGTTGAATTCCGACTAGTTGATCTTATGATACAAAAGGTCTGAATTAATGAGAACCCCACGAACGATGTGTGTTCAGGGTCATCGGTGTACATTTGAATAGGCAGACGTACATTTGTACATGGAACACTAACTGTGCTGAAAATAGCTCAGTTATCGTCAGAAATGGAATTCAAAGCATCATGTTGGCTGGTTCATGTACCTCTTCACCATAAAAAAAGTTGAAGCTCTTGCCTATTACGTAAAGCCAAAATTCAGGCAATGAGAGACATCTGGTGGCAACACAAGAAGTGTATCCCTCAGTAAGCTCATCGTTCGCAGTTAAACCTTTATGGTTGATTCCTTTATGGCAATACTTTATGTGCATATCATGACTAACCTCGTCAACAGGTGTGTACTAGCTGGCCCTCGCTACACTAAACCAATGCAATTAAGGTTAGATTGGGAATGAGGTTACAGTCTCGCAATATGCAAAAGAAAGATAGCGCGGCCCATGGGCGCAGCCATGTTGGCTGTCTCGTCGTGGTTGCGGGTAAAATCCTCACTGCCGGAACGAAAGTACACTCAAAATCAGGAATACATATTCGGCAGACCAAAAATCCGGAATTCCGGATAAATCCGGAAAAATCTCATCCCTGATTGTTTGAAAAATCCAGGGTCGGCGAGGTTTTTGTAGGGTCAGTCAGTCGACCGGCAACACAACATTTTTTATTCTGACAGGCCCATACCTTTTCTTTGAGTCGCACGATTGTGAAGCTAAGGAGACGATTCAATTCTCGACGCAGGATCTTGCTTTTCTTTTTGTATGTCTGTGGGAAGAAATGAAGAAAATATGTGAAGATTTGGTCGCCCCTGTGAATGTTGAACCTAAAACTTTGTGAAGGCCCATTTCCAACATAGCAGATTCCGCCGCAGCGAGGGGAGTGTTTTTCTCAGGCATTGAGATAATCAACAGGATACATGTACATTGTTAAACCATCGAAGGATTATCCAAAACCCTGTGAAAACCGCACAGCTCGCCGGAAACCACGGTGGGATCCACTGTCGTGGAAATGGGCCTTTCGATCTTTACTCTGCTCATGCGAACATCAGTTGGAAAGGAATGACTCATTTCTGGCCAAAAATCACTATTTCTTTTTTACCAGATACATCCAGCGTGATCAAGTTGCAACAAATTGCATGCCCGTTTACACATGCAACTTTTATGAAACTTTTTGGTCTCACAGGCCTTTCAATCACATCTGTTGCTTTACACCCTGTATTTTTGAATTTGGGCTTATTTCATCGCGAAACCAGGGAATTTGGGTTGTTGTTATAAGTCTCGCTCATGACAGCAAAATGTTCACTATTGAAATTGAATATCTTGCTTTGCGCAGGACTTATGACTAGTTCCATTAACCCGGAAGTGTTCTGTTGTGTACCTAGCGTGTCTAGACACGCTGTTTGACGGCCGTCATGGCCGTGGAATAGTCCTAGAAATTGGTAAATATGATCGAATCTTTGCGTGTTTTGAAAGAAAAGTGAAGACCTTAGGTTTTAAAAAGTCAATTTTATTTCAAAAGCATTTCATTTTTAACATTTGGCAACTGAATTTGGGCACCTGCTTTGAATTTGGGCTCTTTTGAATTTGGGCGTCTACGACGTTTACCGTCGTGAAGATGATGTGATTGACAGGCCTGTCTCATCAGGTTTATGCAACAAGTTGCATGAAGTTGCATATGAAAAGTTGCATGTGTAAACGGGCCTTAATGAGAGGCATTCAATTTTAAACGTAGCACTCCACAAGTGGAGATGGTCCATTTGGGAGTGATGACACAGAATTGGATTTGAAAATGAAACCAAATCAAATACTGAAAGGTGGTGACAGAAGAGAATAAAGAGACCATGCAATTTCCTGAAATACCAGCTTAACCTCCTCCCTAAAGCCAGGCATACATCGCACTTGCAACTGGAAGTAACTGATCTGATCAGTCACTGGTGATGTACGTGCGCTGCGCGCACATCGCAAATTCAGCAACTCAGTAAAACTAGGAGGATTCAATCAGTCGTCATGTCCTGACCGCGTACATCGCACTTGCGACTGGCAGCAACTCGGGTAACATCCGGGGCGTTGAGACTCAACGAGACTGGGTTTCGTTCAGAAAACTGGCACTGATCAGTCACAAGCCCATGTACATCGCAGCGACTGAACGAAACTGGGTACATGTACAACTAGTCGCTACATGTAGAAAGTTGAACACGTGCAACTCACGGCGAATGGCAAAATCTCAGTTCCAGCGAGTCGCAAGGGTGCGTACATCGACCATTTCTGGCGACTGATCAGTTGCCTCCAGCTCCAGCTAGATCCTCCCAGTCGCCAGTAGCTCAGTGGCGACTAGTTGTCTCCAGTCGCAAGTGTGATGTGCGCTGGGCTTTAAAAAGTGGGCGACTGAGGTAACTTTTTATGAGATGAGAACATTATTGTTAGCTCAGCCAAACTAAAATGTGACAAAATGGAACTGTGCATATGTGTTTATGAGGTAAGTATGTGTCAGCTCAACAAAACTAAAATATGAATGTGTCAAAAAGGAACCGAATTCTTTGAGAAATCATTAACTTTTTCAAGTCCCAAATTGCAAAACCAAAGGTGCTTCAGGCTGACAAACTCACAACCAACACAGAATGCTCTCTGTGCCTTTAAACAATGACAATACAGGGCCATAGGAATGGGGGGGGGGGCAGGGGCATGGCGTTAAAGCACTCTTATTTTCTAAAATTTTCCCGGGGAAGCCCCTGCCCACCGCTGCCCATATTTCAGCTCGGGCCTTTGGTGCTTAATACTCCTCCTAGGGACTAAGGTTACAGCCCGCTGTTTTATCAAATCTTTGCCCACCAAACCTCCAGGGCATACTTACAGCCCTGTCAATACAGCAATGCATCAACCCTTCAAATACTCAACCCACAACATACTGCATGGCCCTAGGAACAGGAGGGGGGAGGTGCCCCCTCCCTCTTTTGGCTTGTCAAAAATACAAAATTGGCAGGCTCAGCACTGCCGTTAGACCCAAAGGGTCGTATTCATAAAGCGGTTCTATCGTTATAAGTTAAAAGGCCGGTTCCAAGTGCAGTGGTTGACCACACTTGGAACCGGCCTAAGACAGTTCTAAAGATAGAACCAATTTGTAAATACGACCCAAAAAGCCCAGGTCCGACCAATATTAATAAACCAATGAACCACACTTACACGGCTAGAGTGTCCAATTTTGCTCTGAAATGTTGGGAAATGGCATAAAAGAACTCTTATTTTCCAAAATTTTCCCGAGGGAGGCCCCCGGACCCCTGCCGATATTTTCGGCTCGCGCCTTTGGCGCTCGCTGCCAAGGATTACAGCTACAGGCCACTGTTTTATCGAATCTTTGCCCCCAAAACCTCCAGGACGTTAGATACAACTGTACATGTACAGTCCTGCAATACAGCAATGCACTAGGCTAAACACCCTTCAAATACGGAACTCAACCCACAACATACTGGTAAACTGGGAGTGAAATATTATGCACTACATGTACATGACAAGACCAGACATTCTAAATCAACCTCGGGAACTACAATACTGACCGAGACAGGGACCATCAACTGTGATAAAAAAATAACGTTCTCTGCAGGGTTCTGCCGCTGCTTGTCGGCACTGGACGGCCCCGTCCAGGACGCAGAAATGCCGACCGGCACTCAGCCTAAAAAGAGTATTTCCCGACCATCAGAACTTTTGTAACAAAGTGTGCCACAAGAGATGCCCGCCACACACCAAATATGCTTCCCGGCGGGGCTTCCTGACAATGACAATGACAACAGCGGGCTGCCTTTGCAACAGAGTGGATTGGGGCCATTTTGACGCCAAATGACGGTGATTTTATTGATAAAGAAGCTCATTATTGCGACTCTCAGGAGTCAGGTGCCAGAAAATAGCATTTCAGCAAGTCACAATTTTTCTGGGGGAGGGCCCTCACACCCCCCACTCCGACCGGCACTCGTTCAGTCCTGGGCAGAACCCTGTCTCTGTGTTAGAAAATATTTTGTTTCCGGATGGCCATAGTGGCTTATTTTCAGTTCTCTATACATTGTAGTTTCTAGTACATGTACTAGCTGACAAAATGTGACCCTCCACTACAAAACCAGTGTAAAGTCGTGCAGAAAATAAGCCTAAACGTACCGACATGACACCAGGAGATAAAGACAGTTTAAATAGAATAACTCAGACTTCACAACAGACAGGCAGACAATACTGAAACTGACAAATACACTGGTCCCAACTTGCCAACCTCAGAGTGACTGATGATTGGTTTTGTGGTGGAGGGTTACATTTGTCAATTTCGGTGTTGTCTGTCTGTTGTGAAGTCGGAGTGATCCTGTCTCTATGTTTATCTCCTGGTGTCA
>NMRB01000866.1:130298-152148 GCA_002633025.1 Notospermus geniculatus
ATGAGTCCAGTTCTATTGATTGACCCGTGACAAGTCTTTGGCTAGCTTCGCTGTTGGCCGCTACGCGGCGCGTTGGGCCCTTGCGTCAAGACAAGGAACATGGTGTAGGTTTGAATGAGCTCTTTCCGTGACCTAATTATAAAGTGTAGGTTTGAATTGACCTATTTCCATGACCTAGTGACCTACTTAAAACCCAGTTGAGCCAAGGTTTGGTATCAAACTAAACCTAATGAACTGTAGGTTTGAACTGACCTACTTCCATGACCTAGTGACCTATTTAAAGACCAGTTGAGCCAAGGTAGTCATGTTTGGTATCAAACTAAAGCTAATGAAGTGTAGTTTTGAACTGACCTACTTCCATGACCTATAGTGACCTACTGAAAGACCAGTTGAGCGAAGGTAGTCATGTTTGGTGTCAAACAACCATCAATCCATAATTCAAGATTAGCAACGCCCATTTTACTACGTAGTGGGCACATGTTGGTCAAGACTGACATTCGATTTGAATAGGCCGTCAGTACTAGGCGCTATGTACGGATTGTGGTTTCATGGAATAGAGATCCATTTCACCATGCATTGAAGAATTCCACGGCTCGGTTGTCAGTGGTCGACAAAAGCTTTGGATTTTGCGTGCGTGAGTGCATTCTTTTTGATGCAAGTTGTATACTGCGGCATTTGACTGACAACATAGGCCTAGTGATATCCCACCACCTCATGTCTTATTCGCAAGAAACTCTCCTGTGCGCTATTGGTCAATCAATGCAGGCGGGAAACCAGGCTTTGAATCATAGTGAACTGGGGGCGGCACTTCGGCATATAGTGCATTGATGTTATAGAACCGACTCGTCTACGGTATGTCAGTAATTGAGGGTGAATGGAGTAATTAAAGGTGTATATGACAGTAATTAAAGGCGTATATAGCAGTAATTGAGGGTGTATATGGCAGTAATAAAAAGTGTATATGGCAATAATTAAAGGTGTATATGCCAGTAATTGAAGTGTATATGGCAGTAATTGAAGGTGATGGCAGTAATTGAGGGTGTATGGCAGTAATTAAAGGTGTATATGGCAGTAATTGAGGGTGTACAGTATGGCAGTAAATTGAAGGTGTATGGCAGTAGTTAAAGGAATTTGACAGTTGAGTTGTAGGTGTATGACAGAATTCCTGATAACAGTAGGCATAGGAGAATATGAAATCCTCAAGTTTCATTTATTTCTATATGGGTCGACAGCAGAAAATGGCCGATTTACTGGAATGGGATTGGCAACCAACACTTCAGGAGAAGATTACAGAAATCCTGTCACAGTACCCAGACGATGCCCAGATTTTGAAGGTGAGTTGTCGGTTTTTAGGCCTAATTTGACCAATTAGCAGGCAATGACTGAACTCAGTCTCCAAATGGTCAAAGTGGATTAGTTTGTTCAGCATCAGGGTGTCTCTATCAAATGTGTACTTCGCTAATTTGACCTACTTTTCAAGGTCACAGAGGTCAAAGTTGTACAAAAGTAACGAACCTGCCACAGTTCGCCATTATTTCACTGAGCAAGTTCATATCTTGCATAAACATGTTTTAGAGGGGTACCTTCGAAAATACCGAATTTCAGCCTGATTTGACTTCCAATATGGCCGCCAGGTGGCATAATCCGAAAATCATCAAAGTGCTATAATTCAGGAATGACTTGACCTAGACTGCTCAAATTCAATACGTGGCTTCCTCTAGATAATCTATACGTGCATGTAAAGTTTCGGCCCGATCGGACATCCAATATGGCCACCAGGTGGCGTAACCCGAAAATCATCTAAGTGCTATAATTCAGGAACGGCTTGACCTAGATTGCTCAAACATGATATGTACACCCTTAGTCAAAAGTAAATAGACAGCTACTAAATTCAATATTTCCTAATATAGCAGCGAGGCACAATTTTTCTTTTTATTTCCATTGATAACAATTGCTTTGGCACCTTCTTACACCAAAATTATCTTGCTGTCCTTTGAACTGATTTTTTGGTGGAAGTTTGAATTTTCATCAAAAAAAGTGATTTTTTATTCGGGATTTGTTGATGATCGCACTTATGCCATCTTGAAGCACATTTGTTTCTGAGTAGAATCCAGCTTTCGGATCCCATGGATCTGTAGGGGGAACAAAGTTACAGAGGGACTTTTGCAGTGATTTTGTTCGGTTAGCCAAGTTCGATCTTCCACGNGAAGTGAATGGGTAGATAATGGTAGATGTCCAACTGTTGCTCATGACAGGGAAGGTGTGTCATTTCAGAGTGTCCAGTATTGCCGCCAGGTGGCATAACCCAAAAATCATGGAAGTCCTGTAACTTGGGAATGACTTGACCCAGATTGCTCGTGACTGATATGTACCTTCATTCTGTCACAACACTATTGTCTCCAACCGGGTGAGCACATGGTCCATGGACCATTTCATTTATCAATTATGAGGAGGTTTGATTTCTCTTTTGAAGGAAATCATTCAAAACGCAGAGGATTCCAATGCAAAATGTGTCAAGTTCTTGTACGATAAGAACAGCTACCCCACAGTTGGTCTTGAAGATGATACATCCCGTGATCATCAGGTCAGTGCTTTCGTAGTTCAATGTTTCATTCAATAAAGAAAGCGTTCTGGGGAACGTTTTGCTTCAGTTGAATGATGTTGAAATCAAAGTTGGCAACATTAGTTTCTTCATTCCACAAGTAATACCATAGGCCTACTTCATCTTGAATGTAAACCTAGCACATGCCGATGTGAAGGATGCAGAGCTCACCTGGGAGAGCTCAGTGATATGAATTCAGGGATTCATGGTAAGGGGTCTAATGGTAGACCCTATTTTTGACTGTCTCATGTAGACCTTCTTGACTTAAGTATGAAGACATTATCATATTGCTGGCTTGACACGACCAACAAATATTGTCAATGATCTTCCCACTATTGGCTTACAATTGGTAAGGATTTTACATAACATGTGTCAGTTGTCTTAAACATTTTCCTTTTCTCTTTCAGGGTGAGGCTCTATATGCATACAATGATGCCACCTTCACTGAGACAGACTTCAAGAACCTTCTGAATGTTAGAAGGAGCACCAAGAAGGCGGACCGGGCGAAGGTTGGAAGATTTGGTCTTGGGTTCAAATCGGTCTTTCATTTGACTGGTAAGATCTGAATCTACATCTTTATGTATCATTTTACAGGCGCTCACATCATTTTAGAGAACTGCATATAGTAATTTTGTCTTTTGGCTAAAGGACAGTTATTCTTCCTGTTTTGCTCAACACTTTTCGAGTAAGATTACATGTATTTTATGCCCTTGCGAGAAAAAGATTGCCATGAATGTTCGTATTTACATGTATTCAATACAACCCCCCGCCAGTCCGAAAAATGCAGTAGGATCATTTTTTTCTGGTTAGCTTTTTCTTCAAGCTTGTTTGTGTGAACCTCTCTGAAGCAGGGCTGACACACCTGTGCTTCGTGTTGGTGTACTGAGCAACTCATTCCACTGTGGTTTACTTTACAGAGTTACCAACCCTTTTGAGCGGAAAGCATCTGGCCAAGATCAGTCCATATTTGGCACGTCTGCCACGCAAGACACATTTGCAACTGAACAAAGACTTCCCAGCAGAATTGGACAGCTTCCGAGGAGAATTTCAAGGCTACAATGCTGAAGCTTCAAGGACTGGTGTCTACAAGGGAACGATTTTCAGGTTTCCTCTCCGAAAATGTCCATCAGAGATATCGAAAACACTGTACAATGAAGACAAGATCATGGACGTGTTCAAAGCTCTCAAGGATCGAGCTTACATGAATTTGCTCTTCTTGAAATCCTTGGAACTGATAGAGGTATACGTGCAAGAAAAAGGCGCGACCAGCCCGACACTTTTCCTGCGTATTTCTGTTGTGAATCGTGACAAATCCATGCTTCAGACGAGGGCACGTTTCTTTCAACAGCTTTGCACGGAAGAAAATGACATTTTGAACGAACAGCGTCACCTGACTTACCAAGTGGACATCGAGAAAACAGATGGTTGCGGGGAGCAAGAGTTGAAGAGCTTCCTTGTATGTCATTTCTACGATGGAAAAAACGTATCACAGAGTATGAAATGTTTGCTGAATGATGAACAACTGAGCTACCAACCACTGGTCAGTGTTGCTGCCCCCTTGAATCAGGCACAAGATATCATTCCTGCCCCCACCGGACATATCTTCTGTTTCCTCCCTCTACCAATCCATGATGACAACAGTCCAACTGGTCTCCCAGTTCATGTAAGCAGTTTCTTTGTCGTAAGTTCGAACAGAAGTGAGATAAAGTGGCCGACAGCGAAGCAGGACACTGCTAAGATGTCTGATAGTCTGAAGTGGAACCGTTGCCTTTTGACAGAGCTTGTCCCGAGGGCATACACACAGCTTCTTCTCGATGGAACCAAACGATCAATATTTCAATCACAAGATTTGTTCAACGCATTTCCCGACATTGATGTCATTGACGAGAAGTGGAGGAATACATTCCTGGTACCATTCCTAAAAGTGGTCATCGCATTGCGAATTTTCCCAACAGCTGGTACGTCAGGGCAATACGTCAGAGTAAAGGACGCTGTAATCTGTCCTCTCTCACTTACTGAAAAAACGAGGCAAGTGTTGGTGCGCGTACTGCGAGACTGTGGAAGAAATGTTGTCTGTCTACCAGAACATATAATCAAAGCGGTGAAGAGATTCAGCCGAGAAGAACCTGTTGAAACAACACCCAGGGTTATAGCAAAGGAGATAAGGAAGTCTATAAAGTAAGTGCCTTTGGTTCAGTGCTTCAGTTCGTCCTCACCTTTTTCAAACTTTGACCTCACACTGTTAAAAATGCTGACAGCACTTTGTTGGCAGCAGAGTAACAAAACACTTTTCTGTATTTTGACACCACCCGTTTACTGTATTTTGACAGCCAAATGGTATAAATTCTACAACAAATGCTGTCTTTAAAACTGAGAAACTGCAATCTTGCTGTTAAATTCCAGTGAAAAAAACAGCAGTTTGCAGTGAAATGAATTTTACATCAAATATGCAGTGAAAATTCTGCTGTAAATTTACAGATATTTTTAACAGTGCAAATATCAGTGTGATGTACTGCCGCATGCAGCACTCTGTCTTGTATTGTCTCTCTGTCCATTCTCAAAATAACTTCGTCCTATAAAAACTGACAGTTAATCACTCTTTTCTCAAGGTACAAGTCTTACGCACGAGACGAGAAGCTGTGCCTACTGCAGTACCTTCTTGGGGAATCCCCAGTCAGACCAGCTGACTTCCATGGCCTGGAATTACTCCCTCTATCTGACGGAACGTTCGCAACATTTGGACCAAAGTCTGCACAGTCCATCTTTGTTGACATGGAAAATCTTCAACATCTCTTGCCAACCCTAGAGCACCGGTTCGTGAGTAGCGACCTAGATGCGACATCGTCCAGCAAAATCCACCAGCAAAATATGCTAGGTAAATCTTTTTTTGACATTCCTGTACATTTCTTTACCAGCTCAGTTATAACCCAACTCCATGACTGATTCTCGATGCATTTTTTTTTTGAGCTTTCAGAACTTAGAATTCAGTCCCAAATCTTCAATGGAAGTTTACTCCCTTTGAAAACATGCTGTTTTGTAAGAGTATTTCATCTAAGTTAGTTAATCTCCATTTTCAGCTTGCACGCAACTTGCTCCCTGCACAAGCCAGACTGTCTTCCAACTCTTGCCAAGCATATTCCCGGAGTATTGTGCAAGGCAAAAGATTGTCAACACCAGTGGCGACCCAAAGCTTCAACACCTCACAGACACTTGGCTCAAGAACTTGTGGTTGTTCCTAAACCGTGCCATCTTGAATTATCCCAACCAGATGGAGTTCATTAAACAGCTGCATATCCTACCCATCAGTTTGAGCTCAGGAAATCTTCAACTGTCCAAACTCAGTGGTGGTGCAATTTGCGTTGCAAACCATCTCCATGGCAAAAGCCTTCCTGAACATCTCGCCAGCAGCTTGCCTTACTTCAATATAACAGTTCTAGTTGACATACCAGATTACGTGAAGCAACATCCACGAGTTTTCGACCATCACTGGATCTTTCAGCCAAATCCCGAGTCTGTAATGCGAGCTCTGTTGAAGGCCAACAGTGAGGACTCTAACATTAGTGCAGAACATTGCCAGTTCAACAGGCATGCAAGCAAGGCCCAGAGGGAGGCAGTGCTGAAGTTCTTTGAGCCACTTTCCCTTTCTCACACTGGTTACAACGACTTTAGATCACTCCTTAGGAACCTGTATTTGTTTGAAACAGTGGATCAAAGCAATTACCAACCAGTTCATTTCACAAGCGTAGCTAAGGTACAATTGGCAGTTACGGAGTACAATATCCCTGTAAGATCTCCCTGCTTACTTCTGAATGTCGGCAACGCAGTGGCTCTTGAGATGCCAAAGTTCCTTGGTGCCCAAGTCATAACTGAAACCCAAATCCTTGATGACTACGTCTTTCAAGAAATAGAGCAAAGACGCCTTGGGCCCAAAGAAGTGCAGGAGGTTATGATGTACACACTTGGTGACTATCACGGCCACATCAAGCGGAGGGGATTTCATCGACGTCTTATCAACTTGGCATTTTTGACTGATGCGTCGGGCAGAGCAAGACGGGTTTGTGATTACTTTGATCCCAGTGACGCCATCCTCAACAGACTGTTCTACGCCGAGGAGAAATTTCCTCCAATTGAATACCGAGGTTACTTGGAAGTACTTCAGAAACTAGGCCTGAAAAAGAGGAACCAAGTAACTTGGCAAGATCTGCTGACAACAGCTCAACTGATTGACAGAAAGGGAAGGGCGGACAAAAAGAACATGGAACAGAAAAGTCAGGGTATCAGTGAAATTGTCTCAGAAAATCGAGGGATAATCACGGAAAATGGCATTAAAGAGCAACTAAAGCACCTTGCATGGGTACCAGTACAAGAAGACAGAAACTCGTTTCCACAATGCTTACCTTGGGGAGCTGTAGGACAGACCATCCAGAAACCAAGTTCTGTATGTCTGTCATCAGAAATTTCCCTAGTTGGTTCTTCCATGCCGTCAGTCAAGACAGCAATAGTGAAAGACGAAGTGGTGAGACTGGTGCGTGGCGGAGAGTTATTGCCCTTGGCAAAGGTTGTGGAACATTTGCAAAACATTGTGAACCACTACAGACCAGAAGAAAAGGTCCTTTTAATGGGATTTGTGAGACAGGTGTACGACACTCTGAAGCAACACCAAGTTGCCTCCGTCCAGGCACAGATGTCATCAGTTGGGTTGATGAACTGGGTCTGGCATGGCAATGGATTTGTTCATGCTGATTGTGTGGCATTGAATCTCTCTGATAACTTTGCCCCATATGCCTTTACACTACCTGATGAGCTCAAAGGAATTCAGTCGTGGCTTCTGCAGATGGGTGTCAGACAAAGATGTGATTGGTTTCAGTTGTTAGAGCGAATCAAGCTTTGGCATGATGAACATGGCAGTACCAATCCAGACCGGGTTGCTAGTGATCTCATGATCGTCACGAAGGTACTGAGGAAGATTGTGAATGAATTTTCTGGCAGTTCGCAACAGTTGAGTGGTCAGACAAGTCACCTTCTGCTTCCAGTGGAGAATTTTGAAGGAAGGTTACAGCTTCTTCCTGCAAGCGAGTGCACGTCTGCAGATATCGGGGAAAGAAGTTTCCTTGAAGATGCATTTTCGCAGGATGACAGTAATGAGACTGTCCATTACCTTCACAATTCGATTCCAAGGGATGTTACAGAAGCACTGGGTGTGAGCACAACTACAAACCGATTGCTTGAAGATGGCTCTGAAGGAATCGACCTAGTGGAGAGTCACGGCCAGGAGGAATCCCTGACACATCGCCTAAGGTTGCTCATACAAGACTATCCTGATGGTTTGGCCATTCCAAAAGAGTTGATCCAGAACGCAGACGATGCTGGTGCAACTGAAGTGAAATTCCTTTACGACGAAAGAGAGAATGTGGACCATTTGGATGGTCTGTTGGATGCTGGGATGAGAGAATGCCATGGAGCATCACTTTGGGTGTATAATAATGCCATGTTCACTGACGCTGACATGAAAAACATATCAAAGCTGAGCGGAGCAACGAAAGAAAACCAGGGTGACAAAATTGGGAAGTTTGGCCTTGGGTTCAATGTCGTATACAATGTCACAGATGTCCCAAGTTTCATTACAAACGAGTCGGTTGTTTTCCTTGATCCACACCGGTCACACCTCGGAAAGGCCAAGATAAGCCGAAGTGATACTGGACTGAAAATCAACATAATTTGTACCAACAACACACGAAGTGCGTACATTCGAAGGAAGTACTACAACCAGTTCCATCCATACAATGGAGTCTTCGGTTGTCAGGTTGTAAAAGATGCCCAGCAGGTTCCCTTCAAAGGAACGTTGTTCCGACTCCCTCTCCGGAATTCGGGAGCAAAGAGCGAGATAAGCAATGTGCCATACACAAAAGATGACGTGAAAGAACTGTTTCAACTGATCATTGATCAAGCCAGCAACTTGTTTCTCTTCAC
Source organism: Notospermus geniculatus (assembly GCA_002633025.1). Taxonomy (NCBI): domain Eukaryota; kingdom Metazoa; phylum Nemertea; class Pilidiophora; order Heteronemertea; family Lineidae; genus Notospermus; species Notospermus geniculatus. The sequence goes on from NMRB01000866.1 coordinate 138,871, forward strand.
ACAGAATGTGAAGTCCATAGAGCTCTATCATCTACCTGGAAATGTGAGCGACCCATCGAAATCTGATCGAATTTTCCGAATGGAAACCAAGATTGACAGAGTTCTTAACCCACTACCAAGTACCGTCACCAACCACAGTCTGCTGGCCACGGCTTCCTCCCTCGTGAGCAACAGAAACTCTGCTCTGCAACAAGACATAAGCCAGACCTCCATTGTTGTTGCAGACCTGAAGTTCAAGTCCAGTGGAGGGCTAACACTCAAGGGGCAAAACAAGAAGGTCCTTTGGCTGGTGCACGATTGCATTGGGACAAATGAATCCATGGCACATGCTCGTAGAAGTCACCAAACATCCTATGTTCCAGTTGCGGGAGTTGCTATTCAGCTTGAAAAACAGGATGGAAAATATCAGCCCATTTTGTTCAAGGGGGGAGCAGGTCCGTTATTCTGCCATCTTCCACTTCCATCGTCTGTCAGGAGTGGATTACCCGTTATTGTCAATGGAAGCTTTGCCATCAAGCCTGATCGACGCCAAATCGTTCAGATCACATCAGATGATAAACTAAACAATCCCATGGATGCCTGGAATGAGACGTTAAAGACCGATGCCATCACTCAGGCTTACATTGGTGCCCTGGACCAAATGAAGGTGGTGTTTGCCCCCAGTCCTGATTTCTACTCTCTCTGGCCTGAGAGAAGTATCATTGATCGAGGCTTTCAATCATTCCTGTCGAGTTTTTACACCTCACTTGCTACTGCCAAGAATGGTTTGTCACCAAAGATCTTCACAAACGGCGATGTGTGGGTTGACTTTGAACATGTTGTCTTTCTTGATGATACGTTTTCCCACTCTGATGTGCGGGATATTGCCCTGGAGGTCGTACAGCAGTATCTTGACAAGCAACGTCCACTTCGTGATAGAAGAGTAGCATCAATTCTGCCTCAGCATTTGAAGGCTGGCTTCGCAGATTCAGTTAAGTCCAAGATCTTTAGTCTTGCCCAGACATATGCAAAGGCCATCCTGCCGTATCTCACACAGATCGAGGGCGAAAAAAGAAGGAACGGGTTACTCTTGTTTGCCTTGAAGCATGCAAAAGGTAATCCTGAGCTCAGGGAACTGCTGATGGCGAATGCCTGCATTCCTGTTCAACCAACTGGTACAATATTTGTCAAGCCAAGCGAGCTCATCAGTCCAGCGGGAAGACGTGCAGGACTGTACGAGGTAGATGACAATGTTTTCCCTACTGCCTGTTTCTGTGAGCACAAATATCTTGGGATTCTGAAAGATTTGGGGATGAAGGTTGATGACTTATCATGGGATATGATCATAGAGAGGGCGAGTTCTATAAAACAGAAGGAACAATTGGAACGACTGAAACACTGGGTTTCCTATGTAGATCAGAAGCTACAAAGAGGGAATGATTCCACACCGAACCCAAGTCAGAAGCAACAACTACAGACAATTAGATTCCTGCCGATACTTCCAAAGCCAGACCAATATCCAGTGCCTTGGAAAGGAGCTGGCCATCAGGGCCTTGTTGCAGCCAGCGAGGCTTATCCAAGTCATTACCAGAACCTTGTAGGGAGTGCCTGTCTTATTGTTGATGAGAGGGCTTGCGGCTTGTCAAATGTACCGAGGTCCAACAAGATAAGGCAGATATTGGGACTAGCTGACAGAAGTCTCCAAGTGGATGATGTTCTGATTCAATTGAAGGGTCTGTCTGAAGTCTCTGTATCACGTGAAAATACCTATGCTGTAAAGGATATTTGCAAACAGGTGTATGAGCGTTTGGAGTTGTGTTGCAATGACGACAATGACGACACTGTCGCCGCACATATTGGGAATCGATTGAGAGGATCTAGGTGTCTACTCGCTGATGACGTGTTCATGGACCCGAAGCATTGTGCCAAGCAAGGCATCAACATCCCCAAATTCCTTCATGTTGTTCAGTACCCACTCACTCGTCAACAACAACTGCTGTCCGTTCTCAACGTGAAGGATCAATTCCATGGCTCAGATTACGTGGAGGCCCTTCATCGGATTCGTTTCATTGATGGGATTAAGGTTGCGAGGGATGCAGCAGAAGCCCTGCAAACATGGTTAGCAAAGAACACTAATTGTACCCCAGCTGAAGTCGCAAGCCAATGTGGTAAACCTATCCTTCTTCCAACAGAAGAGAACGCTGAAGGCTATTGGGAGCTGCTGCCTGTGAGTGATTTATGCTTGAATGCACGTGATGACGCCTCCAGTCCCTCAGCAGCACCAAGACCTTGGCTACGTCGCACTGTTGGTGAACAGAATATCCGCTATGTCCACCAACGCATACCAGCCAGAGTTGCACAAGCCCTTGGAGTGAGGACAGATCGACAAAACGTCCTGAGCAGATTAGGAGTACCACTTGGTCTTCCTTTTGGACAGAACGAGCCGCTTACCACACGGATTAAGGGTATTCTCAAAAATTACCCATGTAATGAAGGGGTTCTGAAGGAGCTGTTACAAAATGCCGATGATGCTGGTGCAACTGAACTCCGGTTTATTCTCGACAAACGACAACATGGAGGGGATAGAGTGTTCAATGAAAACTGGAGACACCTCCAGGGGCCAGCCCTTTGTGTTTACAACAACAAGCCTTTTTCAAAGAAAGACCTCAAAGGCATCTGCAGTCTTGGAGAAGGATCCAAATCAACTGACCCCACAAAGACAGGTCAATATGGTATTGGTTTCAACAGTGTCTACCATCTTACAGACGTACCGAGTTTTCTTACTGATGGACACGAAATAGGCAGAACTCTTGGAGTACTCGATCCAAGTTGCAAGTATGCACCTGACGCCTGCCTACAGAGTCCTGGTCGCTGTTTCCAAGGCGACGACCTTCAAACAGTACAGGAAAATTTCAAGGATGTCTTCCCTGGATACCTAGAAGACCGGTTTGACCTGAGGGGAGCGACAATTTTTCGACTTCCTCTACGCAGTAGGCCCATGGCAGATATATCTGAAATTAGTCAAAATGTTGTGGATGTCAGAAGCACGGAGGCACTTCTTGAGGTGTTCAAAGCAGAGATGTTCAAAAATCTTCTCTTCGTGAATTCAGTCCGCACCATATCTTTGGAAAGTCTTGGAGGTGTCCCAATGAACCCATACCTTGTCCGTGTGAGCGTAACTGATGAAGACAGCAAGGCACTGGATGACTTCAACGCATATGTCAAAAGCGTGAGTGAAGATCTACAAAGTGGCAGAAAAACTCTACAGGATATTCAATACAGGGACGTGACCTACACCCTTGGAATGAAGGACTCACAAGGACTGGAACAAACATGGTCAGTTTGTCAGTGCATTGGCTTACCTAACGGATGTGCTGTTCCACCAAATGTAACACAAGCTGTAGCATCGAAGGATTTGGCACTGCTGCCAAGAGGTGGTGCCGCTCATCTTCTCGCTAGTACCCAGCCAATTAAAGGGCGGCAGATATTCTGCTTCCTACCACTGCCCGCTCGTGAGGACACTAAACTCCCTATTCACATCAATGGTCACTTTGCGTTGGATACAGCAAGGAGAACTCTATGGGAGGACAGCAAACAAAAACCAGAATACAGGAGCATGTGGAACAGCCTAATGATGAAGATCATATCCCAGGCTTATATTTCGTTGGTGGACCGCGAGTGCTCCAAACTTCAGGACAAAGCAGATGTAACCAGAGATGATTTGAAGCAGTTCTATTGCCTCTTCCCAGATTTTTCCAAAACCACTTTAGCTTATCTTCGAGAATTTATAGGGGCTTTCTACACATCTGAGCGATTCCAGAACATGACGTGTTTGGCTGTTCAAACAGACAAGGGTGAGCACATCGAAACACGATGGTTCAGCTCCAGCAGTTGTGTGCAAGGTGAAGCATTTTTTGATGACCTTAGCCCAACATTTAAAGTAACCAAATGTAAGCAGCAAACCGTCTACAGGTCCCATGGCCAAACTCCGGCTTCCCAGAGTGCAGGCACCATCAGTGAAGTTGATTTGTTTCATTCTTTGACAACTATCCTTTGTAGACTTGGCTTCAACCTGTTGTGCACTCCACTGTTCATCTACAATGCACTCCGAAAGCTGAAAATTGGTGCCTGTAAAGTCGAACCAAAGACGGTATTGGAGTACCTCTACAACTACAAGATGCATGCAGATTGCACATTGAAACATCTTCCTACACTCGTGATGAACTCAGCATTTCAAGATGTACAGTCTGTAGTTGTACTGACACAATATTGCTACCAGGGGCAACATCCAGCAGGGGGAGAGGAAACGAAATCATTGGTTGGGCTACCATTGTGCGTATCCTGTGATGGGACGTTACAAGAGTTTTCTTCAACCGGCCCACTGTTCGATCCAAGGTTTTCCTCTTTGGCTCCACACTGCGCAGGGCGCTTTGTTGATCAGAACGTCNATGAAGATCATATCCCAGGCTTATATTTCGTTGGTGGACCGCGAGTGCTCCAAACTTCAGGACAAAGCAGATATAACCAGAGATGATTTGAGGCAGTTCTATTGCCTCTTCCCAGATTTTTCCAAAGCCACTTCAGCTTATCTTCAAGAACTTATAGGGGCTTTCTACACATCTGAGCGATTCCGGAACATGACGTGTTTGGCCGTTCAAACAGATACGGGTGAGCACATCGAAACACGATGGTTCAGCTCCAGCAGTTGTGTGCAAGGTGAAGCATTTTTTGATGACCTTAGCCCAACATTTAAAGTAACCAAGTGTAAGCAGCAAACCGTCTACAGGTCCCATGGCCAAACTCCGGCTTCCCAGAGTGCAGGCACCATCAGTGAAGTGGATTTGTTTCATTCTTTGACAACTATCCTTTGTAGACTTGGCTTCAACCTGTTGTGCACTCCACTGTTCATCTACAATGCACTCCGAAAGCTGAAAATTGGTGCCTGTAAAGTCGAACCAAAGACGGTATTGGAGTACCTCTACAACTACAAGATGCATGCAGATTGCACATTGAAACATCTTCCTACACTCGTGATGAACTCAGCATTTCAAGATGTACAGTCTGTAGTTGTACTGACACAATATTGCTACCAGGGGCAACATCCAGCAGGGGGAGAGGAAACGAAATCATTGGTTGGGCTACCATTGTGCGTATCCTCTGATGGGATGTTACAAGAGTTTTCTTCAACCGGCCCACTGTTCGATCCAAGGTTTTCCTCTTTGGCTCCACACTGCGCAGGGCGCTTTGTTGATCAGAACGTCTACAATGCCCTCCGGGAGGTCCATTGTCACGTCCTTGAGAAGAAACCGCTTGCCTTGGTACCGCTGACGATTGAGAAGCTGGCCCCACTTCTGCCTTCACAATACCAGGATCACCGGGTAGAATACAGGATTGTTTGGGATCCATTTGCTGATGATACAAGGAAAGCGTGGATAGAGAAGTTATGGGAGTTGATCAATCATGAAGTTGATCAGGTCTACAAGCAACTAAAATCGCAGAACGTCAGAGAGTACGCAATCAAGCGACTTGAGCCCTTGGGAGAATATTGTATCATACCAGCACATGACACTGTCACGAAGATAAACTATCTGTACCAACGGAAGTATGCAAAATGTGTTAGAAGTCCCAAAGGCCATGGTTACTTCAATGATATCTCAAATATTTTGGCAGATATTGGAATCCCTGAACTCTCAACATTCATGATGAATTCTACCCACACCTCACTAGAGCTACCTCTGCCAAAAGAGATCGTGTCGTACTCTGATGACCCACGTGGCATACTCTATGCACTGTGGACGCTTTTGCAACAACCAGAATGTGCCAAACGCCTTCGCCAGGTTTCAGAGGTCAAAACCAATGCGCTCAAAATGAGAGAATACTTAGCTGGGCCATTCAAGACGAACTGCACATCTGAAGAGGCAGCACATTTGCGTGCGTTACCAATACATCAGCTAGTAAACGGGAACATTGGTCCTCTGACTGAGTATGGATGTTATTTAGTTCCTCCGGAACTTCCAAAAGCGGGCCTCGACAACTGGTACTCCAAGGGCTCACAGTCACACGAGAAGTTCATACTCCTGACAGGCACTGATGTTGACAGAATGTACAAAACGCTTGGTGCAGTTGAGATGACTGTAGTTGACCTCTATGTTCAGCTGATCCTGATGGAAATAAATTTCCAACAGTTTCTGAGTCGGGACGAGCAGCTGGAACACCTTGATTATATCAGTGAAAAGGTCCTTCCACGTCTAAAGGAGTCAAGCGAAGAGTACAAAGCACTGATTGCATCCCTTCAAAGGCTGCCATTCCTTGAGAATTCAGACGGTGTCCCATCCTTGGCTAAAGAGTTCTTCAACCCAAATGTCAAACTTTTCAAAGCTATGGAAACAAACTTCCCTCCCAAGAGATTCTGTACTTACAAACGACTTGAGCTACTGAGACTCTGCGGGATGAAGCATGATGTGACCGGGGCAGATCTTGTCAAGTACGCTGAGAGAATAGAAAACAAAGCAAAAGAGAACCCCACCACAGAGAAAAATGAGGAAAATGCAAAGCTGATCTGTGAGAAACTTGAAAATCAGGAAGAAAATATCCTATTTCAACTGAAGGGTATCGCCTTTTTGCCGATAGGGAGAGTCCCAGATAAGTACTCACGACTTCATCATCAGTACCGCCTAGAAAATGAAAGATGCACGTACCTTGCATTCCAAGGAAGCTGCCTGTACGAATACTTTGATCTCTGTTGGACAGTTTCTCCCATTCTCCCCTCCTGGATTGGGATATTGGTGACCGCTCAAACCCTTCGGACCCTTGGCGTCGAATGTCCTGTTTCATTGGGAACTGCAGTAAAACACTGCATCCAAATCACACGCCATCAATCAGGGTTCAACCTGAAGCATCAGGAACCATCCTTCATCACAACTCTAATGGATCGCATTTATATGCATCTTGGCAAGAAGACAAAGTCTGAGGGAGTTGAAGAACTGACGAAACTTGCCAGTGAACCCTGTGTGTGGATAGAAAAGTGCAGTTGCTTCGTTTTCCCTCAGCAAGTCGTAATGTCCTTGAAGAAAACTAAGGAAATATTACCATATCTTCACGGACTCCCCAACGAATTGTACGTGCACATGAAAGTTATGGAGGCCATTGGAGTTGAGTCAGAAATCAGTTACAAACACTACATGATGGTCCTCAAGATGATAAAAGATGAAGTTGGAGATATGGATCTTGAGTCTGATTTCAATAAGATGAGAGCTGCTTCAACAGCCATCAATCGGTGCCTGAGTCTGGTGTGTTGGCAGAAAATAATTGATTGCACTATGCCATTGTTCCTCTTGAGCCGGGAGAAAAAATTGGTCAGGTCTTCTGATTTGTACTATGTGGACACACCCGGTTTGGAAAGGAGGATAGAGGGAGTCAATTTGAATGTTTCACTTCTACATCCAATCGATGGAGATTTCATAAGGCTTCAACACCTGGACATCAGAACGATACCGGAGTCCATTCGACCGAAAATGCTTTCCGACCTAGTGGAGGAATGTGTTGTTGAGGATTCGTTAGTTTCCAGCCCCAAGAAAGGCGGTGATGATGCAGACAATTGGTTCAGAGATCTCATTCAAAATGATGACTTCTGCGCGGGCCTGCAAAGGCTGCTTCATCACGACGCATTGGAACAAGGTGATGTTGCTGACTTTGATGAGAACTGGTCACTGTTGCTGAATCACCTGACGGGGATAGAGTTCCATTGTGTAGAGAAAATAGTCACTGTCTTGAAGTTCAAGAATGGAGATGTTATTGCTGATACAGAAAGCAAACACGAAAAACTCCACGTCAGGATGACCGGTACAAGATGTTGTGTGTATATTGTGAGGCACACCAGCAATAGGGAAGGAGGCCGACGTCTGGCTGAAACGAGCGAGATCCCGAAGTATGCCCAACTCCTCGAGCAGATCGTAAGAAAGTGCTTTCCATCCATTTCAAAGGAAAGAGCAAACATAATTGAATTTTTATTGTGGATACCCACGTATGAGATCTCCGTCTATCTTGATAAACACAACATCATGGTGTACGGACGGATATTTCTCAGAATGGCACCAGAACTCGGGAGCTTCATACCACTAAGGAAACACTGCTTTCTGACTCCAGATTTGCTGCAGTTCTTTCCTGATGAATTCATTGGATTTGAGCTCCATGACCCCATGAACCACGGACAGGAAGGACAAGCAACTTACATCTATGCGAAGGTTGTGAAGGAATGTCCATATGATAAGACCAAAACAATAACACATCGACAGTATGTCATCGACACTGGCAGCGGACGAAAAGTCACGGTCTTCTCCTCGTCAATGTACAAGCTTTCAAGGCCAGCACTTAAACCCTCACAAGAGGCACCTGAAGAACATGACGTTGGGAAAATACGAGAGCAAATTGATGCTGATCTGAATTACGCCTTTTATAAAATGACCGAGGAAGACGATAGAAACCGCGTCCTGAAACGGATGGTGTTGAAATGGCAGCCCGAGAATAACCCAGGACAGGAGGACGTTGCGAAAGAGATCCTTAGATATATGGACGATAGAATCAAGAGGATAGAGGATGACGCTAACAGGTCCAGTAGATCAGGGGGTGGGGCCACCGCAACTAAGTGGTATGGTGTGGAGCATATCTCCTCGTATGCTTCCCGGCGTGCACGAGAGCAGAGAGAAGGAATTCAGAAACAGCGACAATGGCTACAGTCCAATGATCGAGCTAGGAAAGGTCTTGGTAATCCTGCTGACTATTCCTACCTGTGGGATAGCCGCCAGAATCCACAGCCAGGCGAGGCCAGGCGATGGTTTCGACAAGCCTGGATAGATTTTGAAGCCTCCACCAATGACACCAACCACGACTATGAATGGGCACTCTACAAATGTCATCAGGTTAGTCGACATAATGCTTTAAATAAAGTGAGATCTTCTTTCAAATTGTTCATGGGACAATGTTCTGTCAAAAAACCGATCGTGATCAGCTTTTAAAAGTTAGATTTTATTGAAAGGTAGAATATCTTTTTTATAAAGATTGCCAACCTTATTCCTCTGTCTGCTGTCTTTGCATATTTCTAACTTGCTTGGCCCCACTGCTTCTTTTGTTAATTAAAGCTGGCGTGAACGAACAAAAAGCCCCCATGCGACGAGCAAGAGAATTGCAAACACCCCAAACGAAGGCTCAGAACATGATAGACCCCACGACGCCAGGAGGGCGCCACCTTATTTGCCTTCAGGCAACAGAGCTGTCAACATCTCCGGACGCCTCTTACACTACTCAAAGAAAAAAATTGTAGTCATTTAGACGGGATTCGAACCGTCGACCTTCTGATTTGTAATCCACCACTCTATCCACTCGGTCAACGACCCAGCTGACAGAGACGAGATTTGTGTTTGTCGTAGACGTAGGCCTTCGACTTACGTAATACAATACTACTAGTATACGAATAAGAAAACATGAGGAGTCTGCCAACAAATTCGGTGGCCGAATGGGGAAGACGGTGGAACAGAGATAACAAGGCGCGGGTTCGATTCCCAGCTGGTTCAAACTTTTTTCTTTCAAAAAATGTGTTCAGCAGGAGCTCACCAGAGGATGTTTACACCCCGACAATTCGAAGACAAATAAGGTGGCGCCCTCCTGGCGTCGTGGGGTATATCATGTTCTGAGCCTTCGTTTGAGGTGTTTGCAGGGCGTTTGTAATTCTCTTGCTCATCGCATGGGGCTTTTTGTTCGTTCACGTCAGCTTTAAGACCGCTGACCTAATCCTTAATTAAGACCGCCCCATCAATGGAGCGGTCTTCCTTGTTTTTACTGAATTTCTCTCTCTCTCTCTCTCTCTGGATCTCTCCATCCAATCTGCGGTTTCAGCAAGATAACTAACGAAAAACGCCATGTATCGCGGTAAAATTTTCAGAAATGGTAGATGAGCATATTACACAGAATCCTATTGATTCTTGGGTTCATCCGTGCACAAATAGTGCGAAATTTGGGTGAAATTTGTCATTTTTTAAACTGTTGACTGAAATGCCATCTTCAGGCAATTCATAGTACTATTACTATCACTTACATACAGCATACAGCTAACATTACACATGTGCATAGTTTGTTCATGTATGCTGAAGATGGCGTTGTGATCACCCTGGACTGGTTCCTATCTTGATTGATTATTCAATGGATGTGGGGAAGAGTCAATCCCTTTCTGGTCCGCCACATACCTGTTATTGGACCCTGTTGGCAGTACATAGCACATAGTTCAGTTTATCACTGAATAGTAGTGACCTTTACAGCTTCTCCTTCTGAAGTTAGTAGGGAGAAGTCAAGTCTCCCTCTTTGGAAAAAAGTCTCTCTGCTTTTAGGAATGGGAGACTTTTATTCTCCCTATTTCAAAAACCTGGCACCAACCCTGGCCGTTCGATAATTCTCGATCAATCAACTGTGTCTTAGCTCCCAATTTCCAAGGGCGGTCTTTCAAATTGACTGGTAAGTCAATTTCTAGTTTATTTTTTAAGACCGCTAACCTTATTCTCAATTTACTAATTAAGACCGTGAGACTTTCCAAAAATTGTATTTGTTACTTTCCAGGCTGCAGAGAAAGCATTGAAAGCAGCTTACTACATGAAAGACTCAAAGCTCAAGTTGATTTATCATGACCTTGTTGAACATGCCACGGTCCTCAATGATCGAGAGCTTAATCATCTCGCTGGTGATATCGCACATGAACTCGAAGATGGTATGAAGCTGAGGTACCCGGATCGCCTCTCGTTTCCATCAATACCCCACGACATCTACGGTCAAGAGCAGTTCACCAGGATCCATGAGATCACAGAGAGATTGCTTCGGAGGGTTGAAACCTGTTACTTGCAGTGAGTCTCCAATGGCATGAATGGTACCCTATCGGCTGTCATCTGCTTGGTAGCTGCAGTAACACGTTGTCTACAAGAATTGTGGGTTTCCCAGCCTTTAGGTTGGGAGGTACAATTCATGACCTGATTTATTTCTGTCTTCAGTAAGGATCACACTCTTAAAAAATTCTTGTCACCGCAACTTGTCTGCGAATATTGACGAGATGCTTTAGTTAGTCTGACGAGTTACGTCATTCATGACACGATTTACTTGTCATGGCGAGTCGCACATCTCTGTGACGAGTTCAGTCTGTCCAGTTCACAAGATCTCTAGTTATGGCGATAAGTTGCAGGTGGCAGGACATTATTGCGCATGCGCTTCCCTCATATTCATCGCTCAATTTCAAACTCTAAGAATGCTGTCACCATCGTTGCCTCATTAGCCGCGTGGGTTTAGGGGTTATATGTCTACTACATGTAGTTTGTATGTTTCATAGGTCGTAGGTTCGTATCCCGTCGTAGGCTCTGAAATTAGGTAGGGTTTTTCTGTCATATGTACCTGTTGTTAGTACTTGTACCGTATAACGGTCTCTTGGCGCATAATTTTTAATTTTTGTTTAGCCTGAATGACAAGATGTATTTGTTTCAATGATAAGATGTCTCTTTTTCGAGGATGACAAGTTGAAAACTTGTCAATTGACAAGATAGACCCTGTCAATTTAAGCATATGGCTGAGAACGAGTTCCAGCTTGTCAGTATATGACGAGAATTTTTTTAGAGTGCACGCAGCAAAATATAGATCTCTGGTGTGTCCAATGGACCATATCTCTACAGCGGACACCTTTAGGAGGAACAGTTGTTCATTAATTGGGAGGTGTCCTGGTTGCAGAGGTCAAATTGGTGAAAATAATTTGGGACTAAATTTTGTTATCTTAAAGAGTTGTACTCCTGTAGGTGTCTGCTAAGGGATGTTCCATGAAATTGGTAACATGGCCCACCATCAGGGCAACATTTTGCTTCAACTTCATGTTCAACGTCTTTCGGACTGACACCAAGCGTGGTGATGACCGTGGGGTGTCGTATGGGGGCGGGGGGATCCCAGTCGAAATACTGTGACGGTATGAGACGAATAACGCTCAGCCTTTTTGGCACAGCATATTTGAAATGACACAGCCGCAAAACTTTGGAGTGTGCACATTTTGAAATGGCTGAGCAATCGCCCGCACACAGCCGCCCAGTCTGGTCTCAGACAATTTGGCTACAACCCAAAATATTCTGTGCCAACAGCTGAGTACATGTATTATTCTGTGCATCTACCAAGACGACATACACAGTTGTTTTTGTGGCGATTTCATGACAGTAATGGTGGTATAAATATGACGCGTATGTTTGTATTGTGACAAATATTCTGGATGTGACTTAGACAAATATTCTGGATGTGACGTATATCACTGTATTTACTCGAGATAATAAGACTACATGTATATTTACAATTTGATGCAATATGTTGGTGTGCCATTTGAGCATGTACAGTGCTATGAACAACCAAGAAGGGGCGAAATGGTTAAGAGATGGCATTGGGCGAATCGGCAAAGGGTGAAATTGCCAAAAGGGCGAAATGGTAAGTGGGCGTAAAGATGCTTGGGCGAGGCGGCAATGAGGCAAAATGGGTAGGGGGCGAGATGGCAGAGGGTGAAACGGGGAAAAAATTTGGGCGAAATGGGATTGGGCGAACTGGGAAGTCACCATTTTTTGCCCCTTTGGCGTCTTTTGTTCAAGCTCTTTATATTTCCCCCGCTGACTTTAGCCACTTCCTGAAAGATTGTATGTCACCTGAACGTACCATTTCATCGTGTTGATCCCCACCACCAGCGTCCTGAACCACGTCGGCAGAACTGAGGGATCGTCTGAAGGAAAAAACTTCTCTCACCGACAATGGGCCATATGAATAAAAACTATGTAGCATTTGCTTTAACTATCGATCTGGAAGCATTTACTTGTACCAGTATGAATAAAACTGTAGAAAATGCTAGGAAAGTTAAGGTTTTCCTTCATTTAAGCTGCACTTCCACTACAAATGAAATGGCCAGGGCCATTGTGCTCACCTCTGTGACAGAGTATGAAGTGTGACTAGCCTGCTGATACACCGAGTGGTGAAGGATTAGTGCAGAAACATCGTAACATTTACTATCGATGAGATATGGTCAAAGTCAATTTTTCAAAATGGCTGCCTGGCAGCCATGTTGAAGTCCAATCGACTCGAAATTTGGCATTTAAGTAGAGGGTACCAAGACACATATTTAGGCACGGTTAAAGCATCCTAGCTTCTACTAGTTATGAGGTGTGGGTCGAAGTCCATTTTTCAAGATGGCTCCCTGGCGGCCATATTTGACGTCGAATCTGACTGAAATTGACCATATATTTATATGGTACC